>BPLR01007713.1:0-61714 GCA_021605095.1 Caerostris extrusa
GTTACGTATTGCTGTCTGTGGTATCAAAGCCCAGAGTGCTAGCCAATTGAGTTCTTACCAAGAAGTAAAACAAATGATATTTCATTTTTTTAGGACGGGGTTTGGTTTGTCGCTCAACGGTCATTTTGTGCTCGCTTTTGCTTCATTATACCAGGACCTGCAGTTTTAATGTGTATTCCGAATACCACAAACATCCATGCCACGCGCCAGAATTTGAACCCGAAAAGCGTGTAGTTAGCATGGAGGGATCTGCTTTGGGCCCGAGGCCGTCTGCCTGCTGGCAGATTTCTGTACCCCACTTATGTTATCTTTTTACAGGAGTAGGGATTGCCAGCCCTAATCCCCAACTCTCTACGGTCTCTATTAGACCGTAACCTACCACGGTTTCAAAAGTGGATTCCGAACCACTACAAACATCCATGGCACCGCCGGGACTCGAGACCCGAAACTTGTGCCGTCAGAGCGCTGGTCCCTATACCCTACAGTCATATCAGATCAGGGCCTACTTTTTAAAGTGGATTATGAACCTCTACAAACATCCATGGTACCATCGGGTTTGAACTCGAAACCTGTATCACCAAGCGCCTGTCACTTGGCCATCAGGCCTCTGCTTTATCTTGCTTACATATCATGATAGGTTTCTGAAACTATTTTTTCATACAAATAAAAATGCATATTTATTTACAATTTACTCTATTAAAACAGTTAGATTTTCTACATTCTGTAATCTATGCATATTTCGGGCTGCAATTCAAATTATTTATGTTATTTATTTATTATTATTATATTTTAATCAATCATCGATCTGGTTAGGTTATTTAGATCAGGAGACAACCCGCTGCTCGCCTTGAATGTTTTTCCGGCCCGTGAGATTTTTCGCACTTTTACAAATTATATTTATTTTATAATAGCCGAAGTACTGAGAAATCCATATGATTAAATCAATATATTCAAAAATTAACTGCTGAAATGTATGAGAAAATATTAACTTTGATATTAACTTAAAAATAAAAATTTTTTGCGAATATAGGACGGATATTGCCTGTTTCATTTTTTGAGTTTACAGTTATGAGTTCGCAGAAATAGTTAAATTATAGTCTGCGAACTCATGAGGCGCGTGCATCTTTGGAACATTTAATGCACCATTTATGTTTCAATCTGAGCGACCGCAGTGACGCGACCACCATGGAATACGCACAGTTGATTGCTGATAGCAGAGCAAACCAGGTTCTTGGGTAGAAGTTGTTAGCTCTTTTTGGTTCAGCATTCTCGAAAATGAAATTGAGAATTTGCATTTGTATTATTTCAGCTTTCTTTGTATATATAAATACTGAGCGAAGAAAATAGGACTTATCTTGTAATTCAAAAGATATAATTTCTTTTTACTTAACAAAAAGAGAAGAAGAAACTCATAAGAACTTTCATCTCCGAGAGTTACGAATTTTGAAGATTCGAGGCAGCGTTAATGAGGAAAAATTCACTGCTCCCATTGGCGTAGCAATAATTTCTCAAATCGGTGCTTAGAAGACCCTTGATGCAGTGATTGTTTGTTAATCTGTTCGATCAAGTTAGATTGGCATACCTGTCTTCATCTGAAGTTTGATATAATTACTGTATAAGAATATACGGAATAAATGACATTTTATTTTTAATATATATATTATAAACATGTTTATTTATATTATTGTTTTTCTTTTCTTGTAATTTATGAGGCTACGCCGACATTTCAAGCAGAAATTAGAAAAGAGGAGCAGCCTTTCTAAAGAAACCTAAAGAAATAAAGTGGAAAAATGAGGAAATTATTCTACAGTATAGATAGTAATGCATGATACATAGAGTAGGTAAATTAATTTCGGGCATCGGTTTGTTAAAAATTCTTAATTCATTGCAGAATAAACATCTCTGTAACAATGATGAGACCACTAAAAAACCCTTTTTAAGTATGTGCTATGAACAAAATAGAAAATGTTTTTTAGATTATTTGTGTTCTTAAATAACTATCGACTTGAAATAGTAAAAAATAGATGATAAAATAAAACAGCAGCTCCACTGCATCATTGTACATGTAAAAATTTCATTCGATGCATTTCAAGCACAAGAAAGGATTTTTATCGCTACAAAAATACGATAAAAACACGATGCTATCGATTCAGTTCTTTATTTAAGAGAGCTATTACATTTAATGGTTTATTTCTATTTATAATTTTCTTTTTTGCAGTAATTCTTATCTTAAAAATATCAAATTTTATTTTGATATTTGTTTATATTTTATGAGGGGAAAAAGTTTCTTTTAAAGACCATATTTTGTTCTGTGGGAGCGATAACAACATTTACAGAGAAATAAAAGAAAAATTAAAGAATAAATGTTAATTAAAATGAAGTCGCAGTGTTGGGAAAAAATGGAATTCTCGAGGATCTAAAAAGGGCAAAGCAAGGACATAAATAGTGTTGTCTTGAGGCATTCCCCAAGGTAAACTCGATGTATTTCGTTCTTGAGTAGCACATTATACAGCGTTTCTTGTGAAAGAGAAAAGATCAGACTTACAAGGGAGGTTAGCTACCAAGAAACAGATAGGGAGCATTAATGCTACTCCTACCAATTCGAAGGTTTCAGTGGCGAGCAAAGGAAGAGAGGACTTTAAGGGACCTCCTGTAGGGGTTGATTGATCGCTAGAATAGAGCAATTTTCACACGAATTGCATCTCTTGCTTGCTGTGTTTTCACAAGAGATATACGCCGAAGGAAATGACTTAATATATGTGAAAAGGAGCTCTTAAGCTTTTACGTCTTTACTAACAGGCAGGCTCCCCAATAAATGAAATGTTAATTTAAAAGCACGAAGCGTTATTCTTTATTGCAGATTTTGGATGCATAAGTTAATTAACATAATGAATATAAAAGCAGAATTTGCACAAAGTAAATATAAGCTATTAAGGTAATAAATTATGATGGAAGTACAAAGTTTTTATCAGATGCGGCCAAAATAATAATTCTTTAAGATTAAAAACTAGAACGCATTCATTTTTTAAAAGAGCTAATGATATTGGCTACTACCAAATTTAATCATTTGATACTAGTTTCTAAAAAATGTTTTCTGAGCTAATTTGGTGAAAAACTCTGGATATGTTGCTCTTATCATCTTATTCAGTCAAAAATTTGTTTAAATTTTTCAAAGTATTTAATAATTTGTTATCGAATATTTGCTGTTTTAATTATTCTTTTAATTACAAACAAAAATCTATAACTTTCTCGGATTTTTATGTAGCAATCTTACTGGAGATTGAACAAGGCGTAATAAGTTGCAAAACCCAACAACATAGGAAATCTTTTCTTAATTTAAGAAGCAAAAAGAACTTTAGATAAAAAAAATTATTATAAAAAGGACATTAAATGCAGACTAAAGGTATGTTATGTAGCCTTAGAACATGTCGTATTCTTGTCAATTCACATTTTAAATAAATTTTCCAAAAGTGATTGTTAAATAATGTTGAAACGAGGTTATTTTAAAAATTTTAATACAGCTTTACAAAAAGTATAAGTAATAACATAAAAAATTCAAATGGAGAAAAATGCTAGTTAAATGTTTTCTTAAAAACACTCTTTTTAATATTTAAATAGTTATAAAAACTAATTATATAATCAATCAAACATATGTTAGTTTGGTTTAGAATTATGGTTTCACAGTGGTTTAGTAAAATAAGTTTTTCTTAAAGTAAAGAAATTAAATCTTTTCCAAATATTTTCCATACCGTTTTTAAATGATTTAATAGAGTTGATTGCAACAGCATTTTAAAGAACTTTTATACTATTTAAGGAGTATGCTTTTTGATCGCATTCAACCAACTATATTAAAAATATTTGTCATTAACTGCAATTCAAGAAGATATGCTAAGTCATGAAGCTCAATAGATACCAAATTATTGAGCTTTTTAATCTTATTTAATTAGCCTTTTATTAATTTAAGCTTTGACAAATGAGGAATGTTCTAGTGTAAATTAAATATACACTCTATTTAGAATTAATATTTTCTTTTAAGTGAAGAAAATAGCTAAAAATGTCAGTATTAGTATATTTTTATTATGAAAAACTCAAAAGTGATTAAATTAAATTTATAATAAACCTTGGTAGTCTAAAGTTCTTAAATATTCGAAATAAATCCAAAACGAAAGATAGGTTATTTTTCCCTGGAACCTTTCATCTTCATCTTCTGCCTTTAAGGGATCATCTTTTTCACGATAATGTAGTTTATAAATATTGAAAAGTATTCTTTATTTTTATACAAAATAAACTACCAAATTTTACATTTTTTTCTTTTTACGCCTTTATGTGAAGAATTTGAAATCCTCGTATTGAAGTTCTTTTGATAATATGCTCAGTTATTAAATATTATTATTATGAAAGAGCATTTTTAGACGTACAGCATAATGAAAATTGTATATCTACTTTAAAAAAATGCTTAAAAATATGCATGTTTAAAAGCAATTAAAAAGAGGACAAGATGAACGAACAAAACGTAATTAATGCTAAATATTCTATTTTAAGATTGTGTATATTCAAACTAAACCAAACTTATTTAGTGGAAGATAAAAATACTTCATTTAAAGTTTATCCCGAAAAATGAGGAAAAGGAAATTGCCATATATTGATTTTCGACTGTGAATAATTTAAATGTTTCTGAGTACAGTAAAACAGACCATAAATTTTTAAAAAATTCAATCATAAATTACCAAGTAACTTTAATAATTGTTTGCTCAGGTACTAAATAAATAAGCACCTGTTGTAACTGTTATCTTGCAAATTTTGAAAAATTAAGGGAATTAACGAGCATTACTATAGATACATTAATAATATTGCGAATTAATGTTTTAATGCATGAATAGTTATCAACATCAGTTTAGTGACTTATGTACTTTTGGTGCATTAAGTTAATGTATATGTATTCACTTTCTTGCAAATTATTCTTACGAATGTCTTGAAAATCAATTGGAAATACTAATTTCAAAACAGTATCAATTGTAAATGTAAGCAATCTTAAGCAATATATTTTTTAAGTATATATTCACAATGCTATAATAAAAAAAAAAAAATTTTAAATGCATGATCTTTTTAACATGAACTAAAAAAATCAAAAAATTAAACATAATAAACAATTAAAACTCGAGATATTATAACTGTTGGCTAACTACATGGTTAACTTTTGATTTAGAATCTTACTTTAGGAATAAAAATGCTCGTTATTAACCTTGTTTTGAAACACCTAGATTAGACCTGTACTTCATTATGTGCAAATGAATAATTCTGCTTAAATGACTAATTCTCTTTTGAATAATTCCTCTATTAAATTAAAACTCCATAATTTTGTTATGAAACTTAATGGGCAGGGATGCTTTCAACCCTCTCTTCCATAAACAAATGAGTGTCACCATAATGTTACCATACTTAATGTTCCCCCAAATGTTTCCACGATACTTATTTCCTAATGATGCTTGTGATTTTAGGAAAGATGTAGAATACTCTGCCTACTAAGTACAGAATACTCTCTCCTCAATCTCCTCTTCTAACCCCACCCGTTCTAATGCTTAATGACTTTTCTCAACGCATTAACTCAAGTATAGGCTTTCTCTCGAGGTGCGAAAGCAGCAGATTAACGCCTGTTTTTAAAAAAAATTTCCGTGGCGCCAAGATTCCTGCTTCTTAGACACTCGTACGCTTTTGATGCTTTTCAAAACTTGAATCTGGAAAAATTTATCATGAGTAGAAAACTGTTCTTGCAAAAGTTTTGAGTTAAAGTAAAAGATCACTTTTTTCTTCGCATTCGTGCAACGTTAATAGAGGTTCAGGGGAATTTTAAACAGCATTCTTGCAAGAAACATACAATTTTAAGGAGAATATAACCATACTTCCTTCTTTTAGGAGGTGTTTCTCATTTCTTTTATTAAACGGGCTATTTTTGATATTTTTCTTGGGTTTATGTTAATTTATGTGCTATCTTTGGTTGCTTAATGCATAAGTTGTGTAGAAAATTGCAGAAATATAACTTAATTTAGCTTTTTCTTTAATTAATAGCATACGAGCCTTCAAAGAGATAAATGTTATTTGCCAATTATTAATTATAACTGAAATATATTTAAATTTTTATATTTAATTTATTATTATCAATGACGAAGTTTTTAATTGCCTCAAATACTTTTTAATTAAATAAACAAAAAAAATATTCAAAATCCATTTTACCTTGAATTAAAATTTGACGTTTTTCAATTTCGTTCTAGCAAATAAATTTTTTAATGTTTTTAAAGTAAACAGACGTAGATATTCAAATAAGTGTTTCATAATTCATTACACTGCACTAGTTATAAATAATTAAGAAAAACAAAATTATGATAGTGATATTTCTATCTATTTAAATTTAATGCAATTTCACAAAAACATTAATCAAACAGTGCTTCACGAATTGGGCGCAAAAAGAAAACAAAAGGCTTATATTTTTGTCTTGAAAATACATAACAAGAAACACACCATAAAACCATAATAATATGTTCAGTGTTTGTGATTAGCTTTATTATGAAGTGTAATCACTTCATATTAAATCTCACTCATGGTGACCATGTTTCACGCTCAAAATGGTGTTCAATAACTAAATTGATAGCAATGCCCACTATGTCAAAGACAGTTAGAAGATCCTGAAGGGTAGCAGAGGGAGGGGGAAACTTCAGTTTCTCTAGAGCCTCCCCTGAAACTTGCACATGTCTGGAGAATGTGCTAAGCAACTTATATGTGTAATAGTCTTATCGTGAAGCTAATTTTCCACCAACCAGGTTCTGTGTAGTCTAGCATTATAGTCTTGTAGGAGGAAGGAATCACCAAATGTGTCTAACTAAGGATAAAAATTGGATCAAGAATGTCGTCTCTATATAATAACAAAGCAATAACTGTGCCTCTTGGGCAATCTATTGCTGTGTGTAACTATCCAAAGTTATACGTATCTACACTTCTACACTGGACAACTAAATCTGTCTCTTTAATGAATGTGACTCAGATAATAGAGTTACTGGCTGTCGTCAGACCAATAATCTACTTAAGTTAGTTTGAAAACAAAAATTTGGACACATCAGTAAAGAGTACAGACATCCATTGGCATGTTCCCTAATTGATACGTTTGCGTGCAATAAAATCTCATTTGGGGACATGGTTAAGGCTAACACATAATGATGGACGTCTTGCATACAACCCTGTTTCATGAAGGCTACTGTAGGCATGTAGTTGGTCTGAATACCTGTCTTTTAGTGAATGCTACAACAGAAGAGCTGAAGTGCATTAGGAATGCATTTCTGTCCCTCCTTGCAATTAGTTACAAACAATCAATCATATCTATGACACTTGTAGCTCTAGTGTTTCCACGGCTGTACCTTCAAGAAAGATTCTGCCCTGAATTACATAAGATCTTACATTCAACCATCATTCCACATATAATTGACTCTGGCCTATTTGCACAATGATTGTTCATCGTCAATCTCCAAATAAATTATGACGACTATTCATAAACACATAGCTATCTCGAAATTTCACTGTGCAGTTTATAGGTGCAGACAGTGCAAACGCTTTTAAAGCCTGTATTCGACCGCGTGTCTAGCGATGTTACATAGCAGCAGCTCCACAAATTTACATGTCATATTCGGATGTATCATTACCTTTTACACATACAGAGTAATTTTTTATAAAAATTTACTTTTTCTTTTGGCCTGATTTTCAAAAGTAATTTTAGAAACCAGTGAATGTTATTTTTAACTAATATACCATTGTAATTTAATTTTTACCATTTAAATACTTATCAAATTATTTTAACAAAATTAACATAATCTAACACTCAATGAAATGCTTTATATATATGCCTTTATTATTTTAGAAATATTAATGCATATATTTGCCATACGGAGGATTAGAAAGTGAAATTCAATATGAAATTTAAAAACGCCAATTAATATAAATTCCCTTGACTAAATAAGAAGATTTCTAATCTTGTTATTAATTAGGATCATTTTAAAGTATTATCGCTTATATTTATTGCATTTTCAAGTTAAATATTTTTCAGTTAAATAGAAAAATACTCATAAAGTTCACAAATTATTGAAAAACACGTGCATTAATGTGTATTAAATATCTTTCAGTATTAGTCTCAGTTCAATAAAAATATCTTGGATTGTATTGCTTTCATAGATATGTAATTTACCAATATGGAAATTAAATTATATACGAGGTACCCCGTTGTCTCTGTTTATCATATTCCTTCATTCATCAAAAATTATGCAAAAAATTCAATCAAATCAATTTAAGTTTGTAATGTATTTATTTGATGCCCGTATATTGTATTTAGTTTCAATAAAGAAATTCTGCACTAAGTAATCAGAACATAACTAAATAAATATTGTCATTATAATTTAAACTCTCCCATTTTAATGCGTTAAAATGTTTGCATTTAGTTTAGGAAAATGTAAAATAAATTAGTAATATTTTAATAACAAAATTTAACATGGTATAATTTTAATTATAAATTAACCATAATATATTCATATAGATTAGCAATAAACACTATACATATGTTATTTAAATTCATTCTCTAAGACCCTATACTTTCAGATAACAAGTCGCTAAAGCTTTCAGTTAATTGGCACTTACATAACAGCTTAAATTATACATTATAATGAATCGTTAGGGGCACTTGCCAGTATTTGCGCTTATTATACTTATCAATTATAATACAATCGTCAGCGAATTGTTTAGTTAAGCTTCTATATTAAAATTTATTTCGATACTATACAATGGAATGATTAGAACGATAATGATCTGGTAATGATAACACTATGGAAATGTTGTAACTTGATCATTGTTAATTCGTTCATTCATTTTTTTTTTTTCTACAATTACAATATTATTCCTCCATTATGATGCATTATTTCTGCTCTTTTGTATCTAATCTATTTTTGATAAAGTTGTTTGAAAATTATTTAAACCCGAATGAACAAAATGTTTAATTTAGTAATTTTCAAAATGATATAATTTGATTGTGAAATTCATATAAGTTTTTAATTAATTATTTAAATTAATGAATTATAAAATGTTCTTGTTTCTAACATTATTATAAAAATAATTTAATTATTTATTCATGCATTTTTTAATTTAAATAATTTTTAATCTGTGATGCTAGAGTAGAAATTCTACATTAATTTTCTTATCACCCTGTTACCATATTTGGGAAAAAGGACTCTTATTTTACTTAGGGAGTGGGAGCGAATAGTCGCTCCCCTTTAATCATTTGGCTAGTTTAGCAATTCGATGGATAGCTTTATAAATAAATATCAATGCTTTATGTATTGATTATAAAAGATTAGAGATATATTAGATATTGATTATAAAAGATTAATTGACAAACTTGTTTTTTAAGTTTAATTATCGGTGTATAGAGTTATACAAAATTTAAAAAAAAAAATTGTTGAATATATTTTATTGAAAATCCATCTGTTTATTAATAAATGCTTTTTTTCTAAAATAAAAATATGCTTATGCTGAAATAACTAATCTGAAAGAAAAGATTTGCTTCAATTACAAAATATAAATTCAAAATTTAATCAATTTTAACTTGATGATATGGTCCTATATGAAAACAATATGTAAGTAATGTATTTCTAAATACACTGAAGTGGACAAGTCGGTCATAAAAATATGCAAATTTTCAGATGGCAGTAGCATCGCGTAGAACAGGTAAAAATGCGCAGTGCTTTCGCAGAGCTTTCATTTCTGTTCAAGTTATTCATGTGAAGAGGTTTTGACGTGATGATGACCGCACGACGTGAATTAACAGACTTTGAACGCGGAATGTTAGTTGAGCTAGACATGGGTCATGCCATTTCGGAAATCGTTAGGGAATTCAACATTCCCAGATCCACTGTGTAAAAGTGAAATTTCAGGCATAACATCCCACCATGGACAGCGCAGTGGCCGACCGCCTACACTTAACGATCGAGACCGGCGACGTCTGCAAAGAGTCGTAAATAACAGACAAGCAACACTGCGTCAAATAACCGCAGAAATTTTAAGGGACTTGTCTGTTAGAACTGTGCGGAGAAATTTGGCTTTTTGAGCTATTCCAGCAGAAGACCGGACTCGAGTGCCTTTACTGACAGAACGACATCGCTTGCAGCGACTCTCGTGGGCACGTGAGCATATCGGTTGGTCCCTAGATGAATGGAAAACCGTGGCCTGGTCCGATGAGTCACGATTTCAGTTGGTATGAGCTGATGGTAGGGTTCGAGTGTGGCGCAGACCCCACGAAGCCATGGACCCAAACTGTCAGCAAGGCACTGTTCAAGCTGGTGGTGGCTCCGTAAAATGGCATGGACTTGGTCCCTGGTGCGACTGGACCGAACATTGACTGGAAATGCTTATGTTCAGCTACTTGGAGATCACTTACAGCCATTCATGGACTTCATGTACCCAAACAACGATGGATTTTTATGGATGACAATGCGCCATGTCACCGGGCCACAGCTGTTCGCGATTGGTTTGAAGAACATTCTGGACAATTCCAACGAATGATCTGGCCACCCAGATCGCCCGACATGAATCCCATCGAGCATTTATGGGACATCATCGAGAGGTCTGTTCGTGCCCAAAATCCTGCACCATCAACGCTTTCGCAATTATGGACGTCTATCGAGACAGCATGGCTCAAATATTCCTGCAGAAGACTTCCAACGACTTGTTGAGTCCATGCCACGTCGAGTTGCTGCACTTCGCCGGGCGAAAAGAGGGCCGACACGATATTAAGAGGTATCCCATGACTTTTGTCACTTCAGTGTATGTTTTTATATTTTCGTGAATCACTAAACATCACTTAAAAATTTTTACACGTCTATAATAAAACAATATCAATAAAAAGATTATTTTTAATTATAAATAAATTGAATAAATTGGCAAATCCATGAAAAACTCAAAAAAATGTAGAACTTAATAAGTAAAAAAAGAGGAATGTCTAATCATGTTACCCAAACTATTATAATAATTTTGTATATACATATCTGAATTTCCCACAAAAATTCTCCATAAAAAAGAAACCAAACTGCCTCCATCAAAAAATTTGGAGATTATTATACCATTATTAAAAACTGGGAAAGTAGTATAGTTAAAAACTAACATAAGAGAAAAATCTTAACTTCCATTAAAAATCATAAATCAATAATTGAATCAATATTTAGGACGCTAATCTTGTCTTCTATACAAACAATTTATATATATATGAATCATATATATATATAGGACGCTAATCTTGTCTTCTATACAAATATATTATATATATATATATTTCCAAATGTTGGTACTAAAGCAATTCTGTAAATTACAGTATTTTTAATTCTGTAAATTACTAAATATCACTTTTAAACTTTCTAAAATGTCATTTTGAACCTTCTACACTTTTTTGTAATAAAATAATATACACAAGAAATATTATTTACACATCTCTATAAAGCTTAATAAAATAAAGAAAATCCTGTATGTTTACCAGAATATCTAAATTAAAACATTTTATGATGTAAACGGCTGTCAAACTTTGCTAGCAGTTTGAAAATGTCGATACATTTTAATAACCAACATCTCCTTTTACTTTCATAATAAACAAGCTTTAAAGAATTACTTGATAATACGAAAGACCAAAAAATTAAAATTCATTGCTTTAGTACCAAGGAATTTTCATTCCACTAAAAAGCTTTTCTGTGATGATTTTTCAATCCTTGCTATCTAAAGGAAAAGTCTCCAATGCACAAGATAACTTATGATAATTGTATATTTCTAGAAGATATGATTTGTTGAAGAATAAAAAGAGAGTTGCATATCTGTTTCGTTTTTTACATACACCCAGCTAAGAGACATATTCATCTAGTGGAATTTAAACTAAATTTATGCTTGCAGCGAATTATTACACTTATTTATAGCTTTACTCGGAACATAGAGATAAATCATAAGACATTTTTCAAAGTATGTAGTTGATAGTTTGGAAAAAAAAGAAAATTTTATCATTTTTTTGTAATTTTTGTTTTGAATAGCGATTATCCAAATTGTTTCGCAGTAAAAATTTTTAAAATAAAAATTATTTGTTACTGAACACAAATGCAAAATCTGTTAATTTAGGTAAATTTACAAAATTAAAATCTGATATTTAATATATACACATATCCTCTGCTGTGTATGGTCGTTACTGGGAGGCTAGGACCGTTATGGGCTAAACATGCCACTATTTGATTTCCTTCTTTTCTCGTTGTTTTTATATTTCTTGTGTTCTTTTTATTTTATTGCTTATTGTAGCCCGCCATTGGAAATAAAAAAATATGTACACATATATTACAATAATATATAATAGGACTTCTTCATAAGTTTATTTTTCTTCATAAGTTCACTTCTTCATTTGTTGAAATGCAAGCAAGAAAAACTAAATTAATTTCCTCAAAACACTTAGAAATAAACGTACGATTTAAAACATAAAATATTAAGTAAAAAGTGCTAACATAAAATTATTTATGACACAGATAAATACAATAAAGCCATAAGTAATCAATAAATCAATTGAAACAGCTAATCAATTTTAGTAAATAAATTTAATTTTTGAATAAATTATCAAATTTCTGGCACATTCAAAGAAAGAGTAGAACATTAATAAGTAAAACATTAGGATGAGTAAATTCTAAGCAATATTTCATACAACATTATAATAATTTTGAATGTATACCGGAATCTTCACGTTAAAACTATGTGTAAAAAGAAACTAAAACAACAGTCAATAAAAGAAAAAAATTCAGTTGTTAAAAAATTGACGTGGTAAGAGATAAATACTAGCTTCTATTATGCTTCAAATTAATGATTAATAGCTGAACAGCAAATAGCTTTGCAAGTTTGTTATACAAACAATGTAAAAATAACTTATTTAATAATTTTTTTTTAACTTTTCAAATATAATACAAAATTTAATAAAAAGCGATTTCAAAATATGTACTTAAATTTTATAACTGAATTAAATTAATTGATGTCTTTTCATTAGCAACAGCGATACAATGAACTGGATGTAAATAGAAAAAAAAATACCAATATTAACTCTTCATACAGACAACAAATAAATCTTAAAATTTAAAAAAATTGATATTTTGTTACCTTCAAATTAATTTTTTTTTTTCAATTATAAATAATAATACATCTCCGGTACTTAGTCTTAGTAAAAAAACGTGTACCTTTGTCCAGTTTTTCGTATATGTTCAGATAGAAGTATTCTTTTTAATTTATTGATATTACATAATTTTCGTTTCAGAAAGTAATACATTTCTGAAATACTTGATGAATATTTGGTGAAATCAATGCTGTAATGTTTTTTTTAAATTGAAATAAAAGAAAAAGAAGTGCTAGCAACCCGATGAGAGAGTCCTGTGGTTATTAGTGAGTTTTCTTAAATTACATGATAGATCTAGGAAAACTTAAAGTTTGAAGTCCAGCAAGAGAATTCAAATTCCAAAACTAAAATTTCTTATTAAAAAACATTATTAATAAGTAAATTAAATTGAATTGAATTGTTACTGGGGCTTAAAATGCTTTTTCGTTAATCGTTTATTTGCATTATTCTTCGGGAAAATAACTCAAAATGGCTAGGCAATGTTTTTCTAAATAACAAATAAGGAAAATATATAAAATTTTGCAATTTATTTTATTTCAACACTCCATTAATTCAATTTTTGAGCGAACGAACGTTTTTTACGTTACGCACAATTGAACTTTTTAGATTATAAACGAAAAGAAATAATTATACTGCTCAAACAAAAACTCATATTCCCTATTTAAACTTTCATAAATGAATCAAAACCAGCTGAGTCCATTATCATTTTTAAAAACTCATCCAACACTTTTTTTTTTTTAAAAAAACAATTTTTGAAACATTCCTATATCCTTATAAAAGCATTCTATTCGAACGAATTTACATCTCTTACTTTTGTAACTATTTTAAAAATATACAAATTTATGTTAAAAAGTCAATCTACTTAAAACATAGAATTGTTGCATTTGCACATAATACAATAACCTGAGTATTAAATTATTCCTTCATCCCATTACGAAAACAGCATGCACTCTTAAGCTTCCAAGAACAAAATTAATGATATTAGGCTTATCATCGCCGAATAAGCATCAGTTCTTGTCTAAGTAAAAACTTTCAAAATATCAATAAAGATCATATTACCATGCAAATTTAATGAACATCTGGTCTTTAGTAGAGTATTACGCTGTTGGCTTACCGAAACTTTTCTTTAAAAAGTATTTTGGATTATGTATGGTATGTGTTTCTATGATCATATTTAGGATTATCAAGTGAAGAATGTTAGAACTTAATTAGTTTTTCACGTTAGTATTCAAAAGTTTTACTTGCTTACTTCATGTGAGAATTACTATATTTTAAGTTACTTGTAGAACTTTACTATAATAAACAATTTCATATTTTAAAATAGTCTTCCCTTCATTATTGTACATAATGTAAATTTAAATAATTTTCATTATGGAACCTGAATATAATATTTTCAAATTAATATAAATTATTGTTTTTACCTTTATTGCTTGAATCACTATAAATAGAAAAATAAACTTACAAAAGGTATTAAAAATTCCAAGGGGAGATGTATTTTATTCCTTTGAAATTCCAATAAGCAAATCCATTAAATTTCATTAAAATTCAACTTTAAAATTATGCGATTCTCGGAAAATAAGTTCAGATTTTGATTTTTTAAAAGAAGGCTCTTGATAAGAATTTTTCAATTACATATAAATATTTCAAAAGTATATTCATTAGGAAGGAAACCCGAGTGTTTTTCCAAAAAATATCGGTTATATAAAAAAACTACAAATCTAATGTCTAAGATTGAATAAAAATACATTTTAAAAAAAAGGTATAAATAAATTATATTTTTACCATTGCCATTTGATTAGAACTTCCTTATGATATAAAACTACTAATGTTTGTCCCGATAAACATTATATTCCCTGTTTTTATGTATCGTTTCTATAATGCTGATTAATGATTTATTTTCTTGTGTTTGCCGATAGGCTGAGTCTGGAATCATTGGACATTTATTCTTTGTCTAAATCTCATGTAGCAGATGATTCCCATTCGAGGAAAAATAGATGCAGCTTGCATTTGTAAAATTACTCAATTCTGATGATCCATCAACTTTCTTACTGTTGTCTCGAATTTGCTTTCTTGCTCAATTTTCAATTTCAGGTAAGTATATTGCTTTTGTCTATTTGATTATTAATATTGATTTTACATCTTTAATTACTGTTATTGCTTCATACTAAAATATTAAAAGTAATATTATTACTTTTATCTAATTAGAAAGTTTTCTTTCGATAATAAAAGTCTTTACTGTTTCTTTGTTATAAAGTAAATAAAAGTTGTCAAGCTTTCGGTATTTAAACAGGTTTTATCAAATATAGAAACCCTCTAACTTCAAAACAGAAGATAAAAAACCGTTTTTAAGATTATTTTGTTTAGCCTATTATTTCTTTTTCGATTACACGTCAGTAAGTTTGAAAAATTAGTATCAATTGTCTTCGGTTTAGGTTTGATTTTTTTTTTTTTTTTTTTTCAAAAATATATTTTATTTTTATTTTATTCATAAACAAGCTTTTGTCATTGAATATTTCTTGCTTCGTTAAAAATTTCATCCTTTTATCTTTCTTGACGAAATAGAAGTTCGAATCTTCATAAGCTCTATTAGGACAAGTGTATCCAACTTTGAGTATCACATTGGGTAAGGAACCTGATTAACTCATATCAAATAATCCGAGTAGATCCAAGACATACTAATGCAATA
This sequence comes from Caerostris extrusa, assembly GCA_021605095.1. Taxonomy (NCBI): domain Eukaryota; kingdom Metazoa; phylum Arthropoda; class Arachnida; order Araneae; family Araneidae; genus Caerostris; species Caerostris extrusa. The sequence continues at coordinate 15,894 of BPLR01007713.1, forward strand.
ACCACCAGATCTACCTATTTTGAAAACACTAACTGCAACGCAACTGAATTGAACTCGAAACTATTTGCATGATAACTAGGCATAATACCACTAGCTCATTTGTCTCACACATCGGTATCAACCTATATCATTACCTCATTACCTATATCATTACCATATCACAACCTATTATTATTAATAGGTATCAACCTATATCATACATTATACAATGAATTTTTACACATACGTTTGATAACATATATATTAATTGATTGATAAAATGTATTCATGCATGTTTATAATGATAAATATTTTTGAGTGTATGGCATTATGGCATTATAAAATCTAGAAAATTAATTTTCACAATTTATCCTGATTTATCATTGTTTTTTAAATCCGAATTTTATGTTTAAGCAATAGACAATACGAGAACTTCGCACAATGTAACTAAATCGTATAATATTTACATAAAAATACCTAGTTGTACAACATTAATTTAATTAATTCTTTACATTAAAACTTATTAAAATCTATTTAAAAATTCTTTTGAAATACTTACTGATTACTAAAGCTATACATTCTGCCTATATAACATATTATATACTTCGCGATGATAGTGTTAAGGAAGAAAATTGCACTGGATGTCTGGAAGTTGCACTGGATATCTCAGGAAGAAAGTTGCACTGGATAATAGAAAGTCGCACTGGAGCTTTTTAAAGACTAAATATTTTTTAAAAAGCTCCAGTGCGACTTTCTTAAATTCCCATGGCATTTAAGAGCCATGCATTGAGCATTTCTTATCATATATTTAAGAGAGTATAATGACTCCTTTATGGAATGATAGTAACCAATCAGATGAAAAACTATAAATTAAAAATAAATGTGTTAGATTAATTAAAATATTAAAACAATTAAATCCCATTATAAATGTAACGGCTGTTTGAGAATCAAAGTAGGAATGTCAAAAATAATGAGGAAAATATGAAAATATCCTTTAATCCTATTGGTGGAAAAAGAAAAAAATTTACACAACGAATCTGTTCGAAAAATTAAACAAGTTGGCATTTGAAGAATTGTTTTAGAAACAGAATACCAAATATATATAATAATGAAGTAAATTACACTGCTGATCTTTAACACTATCTCTTCAGGAAGGAAAGCAAACAGTATAATCATATTTAATATATGCATACAATATTATGGGAGGAACATGGTTTATTTTACAGATAATTTTGAAATATAAAGCATGCAGATATGAATAACAGGTGTACAGAAACGCTGATAACAATAACAGTTCTAATATAGCTTGTTATCGAGTAGAAGAGTTTAGATTTATTCGGTACAGCATTTTATGCTTATCATCAACAATAGTACTGGCTGGCAAGTGGCGTGCTGGTTCTTCGACAAGTAATGTCCAAACATTCTCAATTGATGACTTACTTGGTGAACGTGTTGACCAGGAATGGCAATCAAACACCCTCTGTATGTAGCTCAGGAAATTTGAGGTCGTGCATTTTTCTTTTGAAAAGTAGCGTGACGAAGTCGTCGAATATAGGACACATACAAGGACACTAACACATCAAAAGGTAATTGTCTATACCCAAATTACAGGTTATACAAACAAGAGGTGATCGGAATGTGCGTCCAATGGCACTTCATGCCATCACTGCAAGTATTGGTCTCATATAAAGATTATGAATGTAAACTAACAATAGTCATTCTTTTGGTGCCTCCTCACACGGATACGACATCGCAAAGCATATGAAGGGTATTTATCTGAAAAAACAATCGTCGTTAAATAAACCACTATAGATGTGGCTTCAAGAAAATTTCAACAAAACAGCAGCAATGTTTGCCGTGCTGACTATCCGAGGTGGTACAGACGTCATCGCATTAACCATGATGATAGTTGTTTGCAAATGACCCAAGTTCCTGACTTAAGATACGTAACATGACAATCCAGCAAGCTCATGTGGACAACAAGTCTGTCCTCTCGGCCGTTTATGACCGAGATTAATGATACAACGCACTTTCTTTCGTATGTTCCTCCACAAGTCATCAAATCAATATTCACATGATAATCATAGGATCATGATCAATGCAAATAGCAATATCGCAGAACTATAAACAACAAATCCTGTAGTCCATAATCCTGTTGCGATTAAATTTCAACACTTGCTGGTTCACATTCCTCCTTCTCACGTGAGGCATAAGAAAATCTTTGTACAATTTTTGCAATCTTCCTAAAAGATAGTTAAAATAAAATATGAGTGATTAAGTGATAGTTAAACAAACTATAAGGGATAATTTATGCAGACTATAAGCAACCTATCTGCTAAATTCTCACTTTTACCTGCTTAACAATCACCCGTTCAAATGCTACTGATTTGGTTATCCTAGCATGTTTTTCACTTATTTGAATCTCGCCTTCTTTGCTTGATATGTTCATGACGTAGCAATTTCAGTAGCCAACGGATTATATTAAAAAAGTAATATTTTTTTCTGAAAGGTTTTTGTTATTATTGTAAGAAATATTATGATAACAGTCATTCTTATATTTATTGAAGTATAAGAATATTTCGTAGATTTTTATATTCTGACATTATTGAAAAATATTCTTTCAAAAAGTTTTAACAATCTGTGTCAAGAAATTAGATGTGTTCTTTGACGGAAAATAATAGTTATGAACAAAATAATAAGCCAATAAAATAGCACAATTATGTAATATTTTTTTTTCCAAAAACTTTTCTACTCAATATTTAAATTAAATCACTGAGCACATATATAGTATATATAGCATTATAGCATATAAGAATTAAAACAGCATTTCAAAAATTAAATACTAGAACCATAAAGACAATTAGTGAAAAGCCAAGAAGATATCTTATTTTGAGATTATTGACTTGTTCTATAGATGATTTTCAAATTCTGATTTCTTTTTTGATGAAGGTAAGGAGATTTGATGCGGTTTGATGAAGGTACGGTCCTTTAAGATTTTAAATTATGGTATCTGGTTTATAAAATTCTGTACATGTGATCATAAATAATTCATAAAATTAAACAACAATTCTTGTTGCAAAAGAATAAACCTTTTAGTATGCAAGTCTCAGCATCGTATTTCAAGTGTTTTTTTCTAGGATTTTTTTGTTAAGCACAATTTCAAGTAAATTCAAATACTTTGTTATAAGGAATGGTTCTATATAATAACATGTTTGAAAATGTGTTTTAGAAAGAACAAAGATTTTTTAATTTTTTTGTTAGAAATTAGATTTTTTCATGTCTTTTACAAAATTATTTTATCATATTTAAAATAATTACTGGGAGAAATAACAGTTAGGCTTCTTTTTTAGCATAATATACTTAACGATTTAATTAATTTGAATATTGTACAAATATTGTAAATTTATTAAATTATTTTTAAATTATACAAATAAAAGATTAAGACACCCATCTTTTGTAAATCAAAAACATTTTTTGACAGCTCTGTTGCAAAAGCTACTCATCTGTTTTCAATACTACCCCAATGAGAGCTTTGCAATAACGGCTGACATAAAATTTAAACCCAGCGCCATGCCGTAGAAATGATGCTCTATTTACTATACTTAAGCAGTTCACTATAGAAAAATTGAATAGTAAATATAATTATATTTCTATCTCTTTCAAATTATCTATTGAATTTTTGATTGGATGTCGATGAAATTATGTCATCATTTTGTTAAAAATCTGAATTTTTTTAAATAATTTTTTACACTTTTCTTATTACAGGATATTTTCATTTAAAGTAAATCTTTGAATATCCTAAACTTATTCTTATCCAATCAATATAGGAAAAAAGATTAAACATTTACAATAAATACATGCATTTACTTTAGAAAATATATTTTATAAAATTACATAATGCACAACAAAAATTATCCTTTTAAGTGCAAATTATATGCTGATTTTTTTAGCAATTTCCTCAATTGAAACCGAAATTCCTTTCTTTATAAGGAATGATGAACTAGAGCAACCTAGGGAATAGCGAGTTAGGCCTAATCGAATGCTTCCTCGTCTATTACAGTAATAGGTGCAATATATCCGTAGGCCGAAAAGACCTTCCGTAAGCCAGAACATCCATCCCTTAAGCTCAGGAAAGTAGGGAGGAGGAAGCAAACACTTAGATGTCACTCTTGAGGGTGAATGTTTCAAATTGTTGTGGCAAAATATGTTTGCAATAAAGTATGCCTTCCTTGGTGCAACCTGAGTAGAGCTGAATTTGCTACATCTCTAACATTTTAGTGGTAAAATAGTGATTTGCCTAAGGTCCCAGTGTCCGATATTCGAAAATAACGACTGTTATATAATCTGCTTATAGAGGAAATCTTCAAAAAAACATGATTTCTAAGCAAATAATAAAATTTTACATAAAAAGAAAATCCTATGAATGACAAATTCAACATAGATCTGTTTCAGGAGTTACAAATTTAAATCTTCGTCTGTTTCAGTAAAATATATAAATCGAAAACCCTGCACAGACGCGAATTTGTGTTCTGGTATTCCAGCAGACACCAAGCAACCGTTGGTCATTAAACATTTATAAACATTTTCAGTTTACACGGGTTTCCTAGAAATACCAAATCTGAAGTTTCTAAGGCACCCTTCGCAATTGCAGAAACTGTGGTGCATGCATCAGCTAAAGCAAAGGCTGAAATTCATCCGTGAAATATATACAGTTGAAGGAAAATTATCGAGGAATCTGCAGCACTTCTCTATCCATGTGGAAGACAGAGATACGCCTTTTCGCCTTTATCTAACTCATTCGGTGCCCTACTCTCTGGCCTGAAAAAGGTTCTTAATGCTATTCTATCCGCTGAGAACTCCACTCACTTACTTTGGAAGGGAGAAAAACTCATTTCTTTTGAACACTTTTTTTCATTTTATTTCGTTCTTCTTTCCTTTTCTTTCTTTTTAGCCTGCTGCAAAAGCAGCACCATATTGTAAAGTTTCTTCTTTTCCGAATGAGCGAATTCGGACACAAAATTAAAAGTTATAGATTATTATTTATTTTTTATTTAGTCATAGTTGGTATCATGGATGAATACAGAATATTCAACGTTTTTCAATCCTCGAGGATTATTCAACCCCCACCTCCAAAGAATCTTCCTTTTGAATTATTGCCAACTTTCTTTTAAATGAATTGATTCGTGATTTCCTAAAACCACTTATCATCGTACACAAGTGCAACTTTTTTTTAAAAAAAAAGATTCCTTCTTTAAAGAAAGTAGCGTGAATAAATACTTCTAGAATAAGTAAGAAAATTACTTGAACCATTAAATTTTATGAAACAAGAAGTTGCTTTGTAACAACTTTAGAAACTCTACCAGGAACATTTCAACTTTTTATAATTTAACATGATATCCAAGATAAATCAAATTCAGTTAAAGTGAGCTTGAAATAAATGTATTGTAATCTAAAGTATCATATATTAAAATAATTAAAATTTTAAAATAATAAAATATTAAATAATATATAAAAATATAATATAAATGTATTAAAGTAAAACATATTAAAGCCATTTATAGTACACAAGAACAACTTTAAATAAAGACTCTTATATAGAAAACATCGTGAATAAATAAGGAAATTACTTGAAGCATTAATTGGTGGAAATAAGAAGTTGCTTTGAAACAACTTTAGAAACTCTACCAGTAACATTTCAACTTTTATAATTTAACATGATATCCAAGATAAATCAAATTCAATTAAAGTGAGTTTGAAATAAATGTATTGTAATCAAAAGTATAATATATTAAAATAATTAAATTTTAAAATAATAAAATTAAATTATAGTATATAAAGTATAATATAAATATATTAAAGTAAAACATATTAAAGCCATTTATAGTACAAATACACAACTTTAAACAAAGATACTTTTATAGGAAATAGCGTGAATAAATAGGGAAATTACTTGAACCATTAAATTGTAAGAAAAAAGATGTTGCTTCATTATAACTTATGAATTATAATTCTACCAAGAACTTTTCAACTTTTTAAAATTCATTATGATATTCGAAAAATCATATTCAACTAAAGTGAATTTAAAATGATCCATTGTAATCAAAAAAATATTGTTTAAATGTCATTATACATGTATTAGGCTAATTAAAAAATAAATGCATTTTTATTTTATACACATGTGCTTTATATATTATGATTTTTATAATTTTATTGGAAAAATTTTATTGCTCAGAATGAGATAAAATTAATTAATTTAAAATCAATTTCTAATAGGAAGAGGTGTTTGACTCAATGACCAATGGTAACGTACACATTTAATGTGCGTGAGAGCATAGGCACGAATTATTTAGAGGAGTGAGTTGCAGTCATTTTTAGAATCGAGGAGACTTCATAGAGATTAAGACAGTACGTGTAAACCTCCACAGTTTAACTGTATCCTCGGGAATATTTTGCATATTGCTCTAGATTTATATATTGCTTTATACGACCTCCAAACTGTTAATCCTTATAGTCTTGCTGAAACGTAATACCCTCCTATTCAGTGATTGTTCGAAATAAAATGTCCCTGAAGTATGATATATACATATTTTTGTGTGTGTGTGTGTGTGTGTGTGTGTGTTCATGTAACTGTATAGAAAGCATATGAAAATCTTTATGCGGCGAATGCTATTTACATGGCTCTGTTATACAAATTGATCATGTTAGTGAAAGGCCCTTTTAAATAAATATATATTATATAAGTTATTTAAAATATTTATCTTTAAATTTATTTTATCTGTGTAAGTCTTGCATAAAATCCCATAATGTATTCTTTTAATTTATAACGTTACGATTATTTATTCCAATTTAAAAAGCGAAAAGATTTAAAAAACAGATTTTTGCAGATAATTTTTTTTACTCTAAGAAAATAATGTTTTTCTTCAATTTTTGTGTAAGCATAAATTTAATTTTTTTTATTTTCTTTTGTAGGTGTTGAACAGTAACTACTTTGTTCAGATAAAAAAAGTTCTTTTAAAAAAAATAAGAAATGAAAAAACAGTAGCCTTTTAAATTAAAAACTATTTTGGAAATAAAAAATAAGGAAAAAAAAATTAATTGGGTGCTTGTTAGGATTAAGAAGAAATTTTTTAAGTAGTAACACCTTAAAAAGAAATTCATGCATAACTAATAGAAAAAAAGTTAATGTAGATAATGATCACATGAAAAGAATCAATAATGCTATGCGTATCTATCTTCTTATTTAGTATTACATAAATAATTATCATTGTGTCTTCGTGTTGTTGTACTTATATAGAGATTGACAGATAGGTAGAATTTTTTTAGTTAAGTTTTGCTCTTCTATTTTTTAATTCTTCTATTATTTATAAATAAAAAACAAATCTTACTTTTCATTTCTAAATATTATATCGGTGCTACAAAATAATAAAAAATGTAAATTTGTTTCTCTAATTTAATATAACTCTTTTTCAAGCCGAATTACAAAAACACGTTCTGAATTTAAACTTACAAGATGGTTGCTTAATTTTAATGTACAAATGTTTTCTGTGTGTTTCATATACATTGAATCAATTTACAATACTAAAAGGCAATTTAAAGAAGGAAACATCTCCTCAATCTCCTTTTTTTTTTGTAATTCTAAAGTAAAATAAGTATATATTTATGTAGTACAAAAAAATTGTAAAAACATAAATAAATTCAGATGCAAAAATAAACAAAGAAATTCAGTAGGTTTTAATTTGTATATTAGCATAATATCAAATAAAAATTTAGATGATATTAAAAGATGGGATTAATAGTGAGAGAAAATTAATTTTAATAGCGAAATGATATTTTTGGATAATTTTATTAGAACAAGGCATAAAGCTGAAAATTTAAGAAAGAATTTAAGGGAATATGATGGAAATGATTTTCATTCATTGTTCCACATAAATCATACTCAGTATTACAAAGCAAAGAACACATTATATAAAAATAAATAACTGCTTCATATTTGTTAATAACGAAAATGTTAATTACAAGTAATAGGCAAATATTCCTCTTTTTAAATATTTTCAATACTTTTTACTAGATGAATCCAATAAATACCTTTTTAACGTGCTATAACACCCAGAGGTCTCTGTAATATTTCTGTGAAAGATTTGGCTCATTTGGCTTTTGCCGTAGTAAATAATTTCTTTTTATTAATTAAATTTGGAGGAATGATAATGTAATACCTTCAGGACATTTAGCATCAGCAATAAATCAAAAATTGTCAACGCATTGAATATTCTTATTCTATTATTCGAAAACAAAAATACATGCTAATTAGCACATTCCAAACGCCTCAGTAAGATACTCCCATTCAGAATTCTTGGGCTGCTTAGATTTGCCACTAATGAGTATGAGTATGTGAGAAATTTAATTTATAACACTTAAGGAGAATAAAATAGTAAAAGAAATTAAAGAATGAGAATTATTCTGTTTGTGACTTCCAAGTATTTCCTTTTCTTTCTTGTTGCGTTTATTATTAACACCAATGTTTCTAACGCATTAGAATAAAATCAATGAAACAAACCAAAAAATTTAATAATGCATAAGGAGTTTAAAGGTAGATTGAAAAGACGAATTCGAATTGATTTTTAATATCAGCCTTTATGCCATTAACAACATTCTTATTTCTTTCGCAATTTAATTTTTTTCTACCTGCTGTGAAAAAAAAAATCTTTTCATTACATGCAATAACATTCTGCGTGACAATTTGCACATCTGTACTATTTAAGAAAATGTGTCATAATTAGAAAATTGTTTTCTTTCAATACGAATGAAGAATTTTTTATGTAAAAAATCTTTTTAGGCATTAACATTCATACTCCATTAACGCTTATGGATAGAAACACCCTCCAAATGTTCTTTTTGCAGATTAAGTTAATAAATTCAAGAAAAGGGTTTGAATCGATTGGTGAATAAAGTCATTAGGGAGACAAATTCCCATTAATTTCTAATTCAATTCAATTCAAGTGAATTGCAATACATTGTGTGCTATTTTTTTTTTTTATTACAATAGACTAAAATAAAAAATATATATGATTTGCATAACTTTTAATAAAAATTAGGAACGGAAATTTTTAAATAATATCAAATTAAGTTTTTCTATGCAAAAGTTATGTGAAGAAGATTTAATTTTTGTACTGAATGAAAGAGTGATAAATAAAGACATTATGATGACAAATTCTCTTAATTTTTATGATGTTCAAATAGATGGCTCTACACTTTTTTTTTTTTTTGTAAAGTTTAAAAACTAAACTAAAATAAAAACCCCATTAAACAATTTTTCGTTTTAAATCAAAAGAGAGAATATTAAACTGTATATTATACAAAATAAAATTCCTCTGTTAGTAAAGTTCTTTTCTATTAATAAAATGTTTTTCAATCTTCAGATATCACTTTAACTACAATTAGAGCTTGTTTGATCTCATTTGCTTTTGCTAATCTACTAATTTTTAATTTTTTTCTATTAGTAAAATAATTACAATTAATTATTTATTAAATAATTAGTTAAATAATTACTTTTCTATTAATAAATGTTTTTTTCAATCTTCTGCTATCACTTTAACTACAATTAGTGTTTGCTTGATCTCATTCGCATTGTTAATCTAATAATTTTTAATTTTTCTATTAATAAAATAATAACAATTAATAACTTGCTAAATAATTAATTAAATAATTACTTTTCTATTAATAAAATGTTTTTCAATCTTCTATCACTTTATCTACAATTAGGATTTGTTTGATCTCATTTACTTTGCTAATCTACTAATTTTTAATTTTTTTCTATTAATAAAATAATTAACATTAATAATTATTAAATTATTAATTAAATAATTACTCTACTATTAATAAAATGTTTTTTCAAACTTCTGATATCACTTTAACTACAATTAGGGTTTGCTTAATCTCTCGTGCTAATCTACTAACTTTTAATTTTCACTAGTAATTTATTACACTAAAAAAAAAACTTTCCTTCAGTTTAGAAACAAAATCAATTATTAAAGAATATCTATTTAACAATACATCTCTGAAAAGACTGCATGTTTTTTATGCTATAAATCACATTTATTAAGCATCACATCACCACCTTAACGACAAACATTTTTATTTGAGACCTTTTATTATATACCTTGTTTTAATTTTTAATCACTCTACAAAAAAAAAAAAACCGAAACATTCCTCCACAAATCCAACCTTCCTTCAGAAAAATGCAAATGCAAAGACATGCGAAAAAGAAGCATCACACCATCAGCTGAAAATTCCTCTCCGAACAATAGTAATGATAAGTTTCCATGGCGAAGATGAAGATCTCTCGCTCGATATGCTGTGGGAAGATAACAATTGCTTTCTGTGACAAAACGGGGATGCAGGAACGGGGGTGGGGGAGGGAATTTGCAAGGGAATGTCACCGTATGCATGTTCCTCCGGCAGCCGTTATTAATGGACTGTCTAACACACGAGGCCTTCTCCTTTCTGAGCAATAGAACGCAGTGCTAATTGCAAATCCGTAGAGAAAGCCACTTAACCAATGCAAGGGCGATGTGGTTCATTTGGAGAGATGTTAGCTCAAGGGAATTTCGTTTGAAGGATTAGTGCTTGACACCAGAACGGCGTCGAATTAGGCATCGTCATCTTTCGGAAAGAATGGATTCGTTTAAAATTTTGTTACAACTGCACCAATCTTTGATTTAAATTTCTACTTTTCATTATTGATTGTATCGCGTTAGTTTTCTGGTAATTCAGCGATGTTCACTGCTTTCGGTTTGATTCTTTGCCTTCGATTTGGAGAATGAATAATTTGATTTGGATGCTTAGTCTGCAGTGGATTCATATTTGATCAATATTTCCGCTTATGCATGCTAATTTATTCGAATGAAATCAATGAAATGTTCATTTCTTTTTGATAAAGTGTCTTAAAAATATGTGATTTTTTTTTTTTTTTTATATGGTCTTCTAATTTAAAGTATTTTTAAAATATATGCTTAGCATTTTGCCTTTTAAATATTCAGAACACATTCTTTAATTAAATTCAAGACTCACTTATTTCAATGAAATAAACTCATACTCTTGGTTCCTGCTAATTAATCTTGAAAATATTTCAAATGGGTCTGCTTTTTTAAAAAAACAAAATTTCGTTATTTTATCAGAATTGTTTCTCTAAACCATTTAATGTACAATATTTATTAATATTTTAATAAACTAAGTAATGTATACAAACATTGAAATTTATAAAGAAAAAAATTTTGCTTCTTTTTGTATTGAATGCCCAATTATTTACAAAACTAAAAAAAGAAGAAAATATGTTATCCTCTTTGCGGTATTTTAAAGTTTTCAGTAAAGTTTTATCCGCAGACTTCTTAAGTTCCAATACCTATGAAATAGTTCTTGAAAAAAACATTATATGTTTACATAGTCATTAGAATACCTAATATAGTCCACCTAGATGCCTGACTTCATACCAAATATTTCTTTTTTTTTCTTCTTCTGAAAATAAAGGAAGCACCAAAATATATATATATATAATAATATATTAACCTTCATTATAAGGTAAATATAATTTTAAAAAAGAAAATTGATCCAAAATGTATTTTTAAAAAAATTATATATATTCTTTCAATGAAACATTAATTTAATATAAGTAATTAAATTAGTATTTTCAAACATTAAATAAGTTGACGTAAACTTATATACCAGGGGTGGGCAGAGATTAGATTAACCGGGGCCTCATATAAATTCCATATTTCTTTTGGAAACCATGTCATATTTTTAAAAAAATTAATTATAATAGCTAATATTTTAAGTTGGTAAAAAATCAAACACACAACTTAAATTTAAAAAACAGGCAAGCATTTTATAAAATAAACTCAATTGAAAAAAAAATTAACAAAAAACAAAATATTTAATAATTATAAGTTCAATAGATTTTTCTTTGATAGATTTTTAAGAAGTGTATGATTTGTCAATGATGTTCATAGCAATTCTTTAAGATGCTGATTAGTTAAAAAAGATCTACATTTTTACTTGACAAACTTTATAGTTGAATATAAACAATCACAGGTGAATTTTTGTACCAAACACTGAAAATTCTAACTTCAGCTGTTTTCTAAGTTAGGATACTTTGTTCCTTTTATCAATTTTCAAAACTCAGACAGGAAAAGAGATTTGTACTACATTTGTAATGTCTGGTCCTCCATCATTTCTAATACTTCCAGCTATCCCGATGCTGTGTCAGATAGTATTATATCAAAGCAGAAAAACCATTTTCAATAATATCAGTTGCATATGTATTGCAAAAACGCAAAATATCAATTGCAATAAACGCAAATGTAGATTTGAAACTTCACAGATCTTCAAATATAGTTTAAAAATTCGTTTTCAGCTCCTCAATCTTTTCTTGATATTCATAAATTTTATCTTTCTCGATATTAAAGGAACTTGCTTTTAAACCAGGAAATCGTTTAAATGTTTTTGACTTCAGATCATTTCCGTAACAAATTTAATATAAAAATACACTGCCACCGTTGTTAAATACCACCGTTGTTGTCCCATTTGCCACCGTTGTTATATACATTTTTTCTTAGCATATATTTTATATATATTGAAGAGAAAAATGTTTCAAATATTTCTACTTTTTTCTGAATAAATACTTTTCATTCTTAATTTTTGTTTTTTAACTAAGCAGTTGATAGCAATAATTAGCCAATTAACCTTTCCCACATTTAATAGAGATTTTCAATATCATTAAGAATACCATTCCATACTTCTTAATTTTTTAAGTCCTGAAGATGAAGTTAATGAATTTTTCGTCACGAAAATATATAAATACGAATTTTTGATGTTTTTGCGCTTTTAATTTTGCTTTTGTGCATCTAGCTTTTTAATTATAGTTTTTCTAAAAGATAATAAAAAAACTCTCCTTTCAATTTTATAATTGATATATTTAATTAAAATGTTGCCCCAAAACTTAAAGTTTTTAATTAGTTTCAGATCACTATTTAATTGATTAACTTTTTTTTTTTTTAAATTAATTAACTAGATAGAAAAAGGAAAGATATGATACACATATTTAAGTCTCTTAAGATAATTCTGTTAAAGTCAAAATCAAAAATTTAAAAAACATTAGTAACATTCAGCTTGTTAAATGGACATAACACAGAGTAAATAATTGGCAGACGAACCGATCGGTATATTTAAATACTTATTGATATGGGAATATTTTGAAATGGACACATTCTGTATTAAAAAATTCAAGTTCGACTTTAAAAAATAAATGCTAATCAATTTAAATATTTTTATATTTTCCACAATTTTGCTGTTTCAAAATCTGTGCATTAACATATTTGACAAAAGAAATTCTGAAATAGTCATAAATACAAACATAAAGGATTATTCTTGTAAAATAACAGGGGATTTTGTACAGTAAATAAAATTCTTATCTGTGGAGAAATATGACATTTGAATTTAACAAAAATATGTAGCATGCTCGTGTTAAAGAAAAATTAACTCATTAACTAAATTTTCTTGATTTTACAATTTAAAACATAAACACTTATTAAATTAATTTAAAATGTATTGCTAAATTTTTTTGTAGCTTTGAAAATTACCTGATGATTCTTGAATTAAAAGTTTTTAATTGAATATTGGTAACTTTCGTTTTCAACTTATAAATATCACAACTTTAAAGTAAAATTTCTAGACCTAATAAAGTACGCCAAAAAATTTAAATGGCAAGAGATAGGGAAAAACAATCAAATCTAACTATTTTTAATTCTTCAGAAGAGCCCAAAGTAATTAGATTTTACTCATTATTATAAATAAGGCATACATAATTTGCCTCTAACCCCAATGTAATTGTTATTTTGCCACTATTTATCTTGTATCCTGTAATATCCGGTTCAAAAAACTGCTCCTTAGATTCTTAATTATTTTTTTCTTTGTGAAAGGGAAAAAGTGATTGATCTTCTAAAATCCAAACAAACCACACACTTCTTCCTAGAAATGAAAAACCCTCGTCCCCAACCACAATAGGGTCCTATTGAAAAAAATAAGCCTTTATCCAACCAGATAATATGTATGTGTGTCGTATCTTTCCAAACTAGCATATTAAAGGAAACTAATCCCTCCCACCCTCCTCTTTTCCATTCCTCAACCGTTGAAAAAAAACTTCATTATGGGGCTTCCAATTAGAGAAGCTTTCTGAAACTCAGTGCAATTGATCGAGAGTTCTTGCCCGGTATTTATCAAAGACCTTGTTAGCTTAGAACTCGACCGTCTGTGTTCTCCATCTGATGAGGTGCATCGCATTGAATCCATGTCCGCTGACGACAGCACAAAGTCGAAGTGGCTTCGACCGCCGCCCACGGCCCTTTTTATCTATTTTTTATTTCTTTCTTTTTCTTTGATTTCATTTTATCTCTTCAATCCCTAATGCTGAATATTTACTGAGAACTAGAGCTCAGTAGATATCGGATCGGTTCTGCAGTAAGGGAGGGAACTAAAGATAAAGAATAGTTTTCTTCCAAAGGTCCAAAGACACTCGAGGGTGGATCTGGAGTTATACCGTGTCCTTGTAGGGATAGGTACCAAATCTTTCTTCACTAACTCAAAAGACACAAAGTATTGGATAAATGTTTACTTATCCCAAAACACAACAAATGTAAAAGATCTTTAAAAGTAAATTATTCAGCAAGAATTTATCTCAAATTGTTTCTTTGCAGAGTAAGCAATAGTTATTCCTCGTTATCCAAGATTTTTGTTGTCTCAAAATTGACTACATTGTATTGTAGAATGTTTTTAGTTTAGGTTTATGTGTTTCAGTACTTTACAAAATATGTGTGCCCTTCATAAAATGCTTACAAAAATTAATTAATAACCTTTTGAGTAAACGCTGAATCCTGAGCCCTTTGAAATTTTTTATTACTAGATAGCTTATATAAACTTCACATGTCAAAAACATTTTGTGCAAACAAATTGTACATTCACATAAGCGGGCATTCAGAAATGTATTTAAATGTTTCTATTTGAAACATTGCCGTGCCTTTATGGTGTGATATTTCCAATTTATGAGTAATTAACAGTCTTATTATATTTTTAATAGAATTCTGAAATAATATTCGATAAAATTAATAAAAACATAAAGGAACACATGTGCCACGCCAAATTTATATACCAACATTGTATAATTATTATTTTATTACATGAAACTTTGTAATACTTGATAAGTGGACATTAGAAATAAAATGATAAGTCACACTTCCTGTAAAGTTTTTGAGAATTTATAAAACAGAAAAATTATAAGATTTTTTCACACTTTATTTTCTATTAATTTAACGGAACTATTTGCAAAATAACCCAAATTAATCGAAAAAAGTAAAGATATTTTCATACTACATATTGACTTATACGCTTATTTGTCAGTTGAAGGATGTTCTACTCAGCAAAAAACGAATAAAACCCACCTATCTTTGCATGTTTTGTAATACTTTATAACAACCGTCCATAAAACTAAATAAAAAGTTCTTATGTAACCTTAAAGTTAAAAGTACTATGTAACAGTTTAGCTATTTAATACTTTAAAATTTAAAACTTGGACTTAAATTAAAAATGTGAATTTAAATTAAATCCCACGATGTAAAGTGTGAGACATGTTTTTATATTGAAAGCTTTTAAAAATCTAGGGAAAAGGCCCTATAATATCAAATTTGCAATTAAAATTATTTCTTCAAAAATGAAAAAAATTGTCTGTTTAAAAGATAAAAATACGTATGAATTGCTGTGATCTTTAGAAACTCATGAGAAATGTTACGTTAAGAAATCAATTTTAATTACGCAATGAAAAATAAATGCGCAAATCTATTACATAAATTTAATTTAACCTATTAAGAAGTTTTTAAAGGTTTCTTGAAGCACTTTAATATGATACAGACATATAAGAATTTTAGAAGTAGACAGAAACGATTCAAATATAGTAAATTACAAAGTTTATCGTCTTGTATTTAACGATTAAGTGCATTTGCTATTTTTGAACAAATTTATTTAAACGCATTTATTATATTTGAATATATTAACAAAATTACTGTATGAGTAAAATATTAAATATATTTTATAACAGTAGTTAAAAAATAGATTTAATATTTTACTCATACAGAATTATTATAATTAGAAACTCATTAGAATCAGAACTCATTAGAAATTATTATCGCAAACGAAATATATTTTATAAAAAAATTATGCATTGTGATTTTTAAGAAATATTGATTAATAAAATTTTGTTTTATTTATAGATAATTATCAAAATCAAGTGCTTTAGTATTTTTTTTATAATCTTCTTTAAAAAACTTTTTAAGTTTTTAAAAATTTATTATAATTTAAATTATGTAATTAGGTTTTAATTCATATATTAGATAAATTCCTGTATTATGGAATGAAGTTTATCTTGATATTAATAATCATATCTGAAACAGCTGTCATGACTTAGTATAATGATGTGTTAGTTTCTTATTACAATCATAGTGTAATAAGAAATGGTATTTAATTTTGTTGTAATGAGCATTGTTGCATTTACAAAACAATGCCGAATCAGCAATATAGTGTTTCGAACTCCTAATTAATTGTAATAATGCATTTAAAAGTTTAAAAAGAATATTGTAGAAGAAAAGGCATAATGCATCAATTCATAATGGAACTTTAAAAAAATTAAGAAATTTTTATATTCAACTATGTGTCAGAGTTGCTTCTTTTATCTGGAATTTAACATAAAACTTAGTTTCTTTTCTATTATAACTATACAAGTATAAATAGACAGCAATTTTTCCATTAGCATATGCTTAGAACAGTGAATAATTTTCAAAAAGAATATAAAGTGTCTAACAACAGGAAAAACTTAAATATTCAATACTTACTAACTATATACTGCATTCTAATGTGATTAATAGCCAAAATGCATATTCTATGAAGTTCAGTGATTGACAAAGTCAGAATAAAATCACGCTGCGATCCAAATTGCAACTACACCATATCTACTTAGTAATAAAATTACTTTCGGAAGAATTATTGCCCTTCAGTAACTTTCAGAGGCAGAAATCAGACAGTCAAATTTTCCACTCTAATAGTATTGGAAATTCAGTTATCTCCCGACTATCCAGTCATAAGTTTGGGAAATATTTCGCTTTAGGGCTGTCGAGGGACCAAATCAATAATTTCCTTAATTATATCTTGATACGAATCGATTGGAACCGTGTGAAATGAGTAGCAAGTTCCTTTCAGTTCTTCCTTGGAAGCTCCAGTCGCTCGAACCACAGTCGTAATGCAATTTGTTTCCAATTAGAGCACTGGGTTTTCTCGGTAAAACGTTTGCACTTATAATCAATGTTTCTGATTTTATACTTGGCATACTTCATCGTATTGAGTTTGTCGTGCAAATTTAACGAGTTTTTCCACATCCAAAAGTATTGCAATCCCCAGAGTTAATTGAAAAAGCCATAACTTGATCAGCTACTATCAAAGAGCTTACAGTAGCGGGATTAATATGAAGTTAAACTTTGGGTTAAATGTAAATAATGATACTTGCTGAAAAACATCTGTATTCAAAATTTGCGTTCAGATTGTGTTTGTAAATTCGAACTACATATGTTCCAATTCTAATTGCCCCGAACATGTTTTCAAAGAATGAAATTTCTACATCACAAAATTTCCATAATCTACATTAGAAAAGAACTGAAATAATAATTTCAGATTCCAGTCATATATTTCCTTAAACAGCTAAGTATACAGTGTGCTCAGTGATATAATACAGTTTTTAGTGATGCACTACATTTTGTATCACTCAACAGCTGTGTAGTGCAACAAGTAAATCTTGAATAATCTCTGGTAAGATTTTATTGGATTTAATTCAATATTACCACATCATAACAGACGATTTCTGAAGGCATAATAAAGTTATAATACATAATCACAAATTTTATGAATACAGAATTCACTCTCTAATAGTGTTTCTCAAATTATGTGATGTTACTACCAAAAGGAGTCACGAGTATAAATAAAGTGAAAGTATTTGATACATACAAAAATTAAAACACTTTAAGTAAATGTAAGATTACCAAAAATTAATTTGGAAAAACTTTTTGACGAATGCAAATTGGAACTATTATTCTTATGGGATCTTATGATGAAAACAAAATTTAATTATTATTCATGATATAAAATTATTTATAATTTTTCAATAAACTTAATATTGTAGTTACTATAACATTTATGATGAGAAATGTTTAAATATATTCGCGAATGTAAGTATTTTCAACATCACTACTCTTTATTAAGAAAAGCTTGTATCACTGAAAGGCCTTAACTCTTCAGATACGAAAAGTGTATGCAATGAATTATAATGTAATAACAGCAATAAATATTCTAAAAAATATGGATGATTAATAACATTACCCATTGTACAGATTATTGCAAATCATTTTGAATCAATTTTAATGTAATGTTTCATTTTTAAATCTATTGCATTATAATATGCTGTATTATGTTCTAAATGATTTTGCGAGATTACATTTCTGTGGAATTTTACATATTACAAACAAAACTGCTCTTTGAATGAAACCACTTTGTTTAAGGTAAATATATTGATAGGTTTGTTTAAAAAGATATGCGAAGAAAATTAGAGTTTTTTTTTTTTTTTTTTTTTTTCATTTAATTTCTAATGACTGAAATCATAGCATATGTGATTATATATATAACATGTTTAGGAGGATTTTTTTCATTATGATACGTTATTACATAAAATACAACGGATATAAAAGGAATTTGGGTATTATTATTGATTGACAACCAGTACATTACTTTTTATTAATTTTTAAAAGTCATATTAATAATAGTTAAAATATGTTTTTCGAATTATCAAATTATAAAATAAAATCAGGTAATAAATTTATAAAGGAACTAAACTCATTAAATTAATATTTCAGTTTTTTAACAACATTATTTTCTATTAGTTTATATATAAAGAACGAACAATTTCTAAAATTCCCTCACGATAATATATAAATCAACTAGTCGCATGACAAATTAACATTCACCAACAGAATAAATGAATTTTGCAAAGAGATGGGTAAATTGCTAGAATAGAAAACGGATTTATAGCATTAACAGTTTATTATTTAATAAAGTACTGTTTCAGTTAAATAATTTCAACTAATTATAGCATTATCTTTTTACAAAATAATTATTCCAGATTAATTTATCACTTTTCTTCCCCAAGTACAAGACAATGTGATTGTGATTAATTCACACGAATTTCCTATAAATGTTAATTTTAAAAGTAATCCAAAAAATGTGTATTCCATTGCTTATAGTATCTAGTTTTGTGTATCTTTTGTCTTATCCATTTACAATTTTTTAGCAATAATATTTTAAATATGGAAAAAAAAATTAGCAATAATACATTAAATGAGAAAACATATATTAATTAAACAATCAATTTTCCAGTGTAGAAAAATAATTAAGATCATGTTCTCTTATGACAATAAATAAAAGAAATGTAAGCTGTGTAATTTTAAAATATTCAGCAACATTTGTCAAAAACAATTATTCCCTCTCGCTCTTTGACACAATGCGAAAAATAAACTTTGAAAAAAAAAAATAACAGAAGAATTCACGAAACAATCGATGGTTTCCGCATTTAATTTCAGAATACTCCCATAATGCTACACATGCGGAAATATTTGTATATTATCTCCTTTTTTTTAAATGAAAATTTTGCATATTTCTTTTCATTTAGTATTAAAAACTACCGACAAAAACAAGCCCAACATATGTTCGCAAACAAAGCATTTTAGAATGAATAGAAATTTGCTTTGAAAGCTTTCCTATTTTCGAAAAGGAAAAGATTTCGACCCTCGTCATTTGTCGAGCTTCAGATTTTGTGATTAAAAAAAAAAAACGAGAAAAATCTTGAAAGGCGTTCCAAAAGCACTTTTTTTTTCTTTCGATTTTAATCTAAAAGTGAGATACCAATTCAAAAGAAAAAAACATAAAATTAAACTTCAAATTCTCACATGTTTCTTTCGGAAGAAAGCAATAAAATTAAGACCACAGACATAAGTTTTTTTACAAGCCTAACTTTTTTTTTTTCTTTTATGTCGCTGAAAACCGCTTCTAACATGGAGCAAAAATTAAAAAATGTTTTACTTCGGAAAAGAAATTTTTTTTCCATCAAAAATATTTGTGAAATATTAAATTTAATTTTTCTGTCACCGCTGAAAATCAACGAAACTAAATCTAATAGTTTATCAAAGAAGCAATATTTCACAGAATATAACTGAATGAATAGAACTATGCTTCGTGATTAACTATCAAAGAAAGTTAGTTACGATTAATTTTTAAAAATTCCAAAGTAATTAATCAAAAAGTTAGTTCACATGAAAATTTTTCCATCAAAAATATTTGTTACCTCACTTGAAAATATTAAATTTAATTTTTCTGTCACCACTGAAAATCAACGAAATGAAAATAGTTTATCAAAGAAGCAATATTTTACAGAATAAAGAAATATAATTGAATGAATAGGACTATGTTTCGTATAAATATCAGAAATATTAAGACAAATTTTTTTTTAATTCCAAAATAATTAATAAAAGTTACCTCACAAATTTTTCTATTAAAAATATTTGTGAAATATTAAATTTAATTTTTCTGTCACCACTGAAAATCAACGAAATGGAATCTAATAGTTTATCAAAGAAGCAATATTTTACAGAATAAAGAAATATAATTGAATGTATAGAACTATGTTTCGTGTAAATATCAGAAATATTAAGATGAATTTTTAAAAATTCAAAAATAATTAATAAAGTTACCTCACATGAATTTTTTTTTCCATCAAAAATATTTGGGAAATATTAAATTTAATTTTTCTGTCACCACTGAAAATCAACGAAATGAAATCTAATAGTTTATCAATACATAGTTTTACAAATGAAATCTAATAGTTTTATATGCAATATTTCACAGAATAAAAGAAATCTAATTGAATCAATAGAATAGTGTTTCGTGTAAATATCAGAAATATTACGATGAATTTTAAAAATTCAAAAATAATTAATAAAGTTACCTCACATGACATAACAAAAAATATAATTAATGATTTTTTTTACTATTAAATTTTGTTTAGTACTTTTTATTTAATATTCTACTTTATGTATACTGTACTTTAATTTGTACTTTATTTACTATACTTTACACTATACTTTATATACTAAAAGTTACACTATACTTTATATACTAAAAGTTACACTATACTTTATATACTATTTTATGTTAATATTCTGAAGTTATTGTTATTTGCTGGTCTAACATCCGGATTCAGCATTAAATTAAGAACAAAACAGCTACTTTACAAATTATGAAACATATTAAATGAAAATAATACCACTTCAAATAACAGAAAATCTTAAAATCTTCAGCTTAAAATCAAATGATGCATAATTTTAAGTAAAATAATATAATAAAATTAAAATAGCTGCTTGTGAACAGTTATTAATTTGAATTATAATTAGTTAATTTAAGGTTTAAAAAATATATAATAGAGAGAAGCATATTTAATATAGACAGTATTTTTATAATAATGCATGGATGCATAATTTTGACATTTTATACAACTAAAGGAAATAAAAATAAAAAATTTATTCTAATTTTAACTTAGAAACATTAACCATCTTTCTCAAAGTTTAAAATATGTTGTTACAATTTTAAAATGCCATGCAAAATTTAATCTTGTGAAATTTACATTAAAATTTTATTTATATACATTTTACTACAGCAAGAGTGGAAATGTTGAGAGTTTATTTGTTCATATTTACATTGTGGCTTTTCTTCCTATCTTTCTTGTAATTTCATTCTTGTCATTGTCATTCTTGTTTTTTTGTTCATTAATATTTAATTTTAATCATTAATTTATTAATGATAACATTCGTAATATTAACATTAAACATATTTTTCGAATAAATTTTGCTTATAGGAACTCCTTTCTTTCAGGTATCAAAATCTACTGAATTAAAATATATAAGGGAATTTTGTTTTATGCACCTAAAAAACGTTATTTTCGAGACATAGAAGTCATTTGTCGTTACACATTAAATTAGTAAATAAGAACTAACTTTTTTTTCTAAAAATATTCAATTATGAAAAAAATACGATTTCTGTTCCAAAAGTTACGCGAGAAGAATTGGAACTGCTACAAAATACACAAAAAAATTGGTTTACTAAACTTAAACTTAGAAACAAATTTTAAGCAGATGTTTAAATTTTAAATAATTTTAAAATGTGAAGCATGAAAACATCTGATATGTATTGCATTAAGTATTTATTATATTTGTGGGTATTAAATATATATAAATTTTTCAAGCATGTGAAAATATATATATAATATAAAAATAGAAATTCACTAAAGGCAGATTTTAAGAATATTATTATAAAACACTCCACAGTGAGTCAGCCCTTCATTAAAAAATGTTATTCATTTTTAATTAATTTATTATGTCTCCTCTAAGATCTATTGCTGAATTAATTCTGTTTTCCAGTCTTTTTACATTTTGACGGTTTTTGCAAGAGCAATTCGTGCAACTCCATTGATCCTTGTGCTGCCATCTCTTGATTAACTAAGTAACTAAATTGAAATTGCTGCATCAAATATTTTATTACTCAAATAAGTATACGCTTTATTATTATTATTATTATTAGAGAAAAATACAAAAAGCTACTCATAAATGTCCTATTAAAAAGTACGATACACAATTGTTTGTCTGATCAACAAGTATTTTAAAATTTGCCAAAATACAAGTTACTAGCAAATATTTTATATAATACTAAACTGTAGTTGAACGCTGAATATCTATCTGTTAATAAATTCATGTCTAGTTTACATTGAAATGTATTTATAGGTTTTGATTTTTATTTCAATTAAGCAAATCATTACATATTTTTATATAAAGTTTTAAAATTTTATAAAAGGACAAATAAATTTGAAAAACAGTACATTTAACAGTATCAAGTATTTTGAATAATATCTGAAACAAATTTAAAAGTATATCAATATATGTATTTTTCCTACATGATCATTAGAATTTATTTCCATTACTTATTTCTTTAAAACCAAGACTATTTTTCTAAACGTTTGTAGAATATGAATACAAGTAATATTCTATACCTCTCAAATGACTTTATTTAAAAATTATTAATTCAATAGATTTACAAAAATTTAAAAGGACCAATTACATTTTAAACGATAATTTAAACTATAGCTATTGTATGAATATTATACTATATTGTATGAATATATGAATAGCCGAGAATTTAAAAAAAAAATTAAATTTTGGCAGTTGGCTTATATGCTTTTCCTCTAATCTCGTAAGAAAGGTACGTACTTTTCCGTTAGCCCGGCGAAAGCGATAAATCGCCAAATATTGCTAAATACAGCACGTTTTTATTTCTTTATTTTGTAATTCTTAAGAGTATATTTTTAAAAAAAATTTAATAAAAGTAATTTAAGTGAATTTATTTTATGAAAATGAGTTATTTTATTTTCGAAATTGTTTTTATTGTTGGTTTATTGCGTTGTCGTCAAAACGAAAAACATGATGTTGACGAAATTTGCGCCAGGCTAACAGAAAAGTAGCAAATTTTTTCAGCAAATGTGATCACCTGAAATTTGAAATTTGCCGTTTAAGTATTTCTCTTCTTCCTCATTCCTTCAGACAAAAATAAAATGCACAGATGCTACAGATCGCATACAAGGCAACAACAGAATGGAAACAATGTGCTAACTTCAGACAGAGTTACCACAGTTATAACTATCGTCGTTGGCGTGTGGAATTTTAATATTCCAACCGTTTTACATGCTTGTAAACACTCGCCCTAACAGCGATACGTTCAAACGTTACAGGTGTTGTTGTTTTTTATGAGGAAGGGCTTATATAAGTGTTTTGAACTTTGAGTAAATTGTTTTAAGAAAAACGCACTTTAGGCTTACATTTGAAAATATACGGTTATCAATGTGCATTTAAATTTAATAGCTTAATTAAAATTTAACTTAATTAAAATTTTTAATAGCACTACTTTAATAACTTACTTTAAAAAATTCTAATTTAATTACGTTAAAAAAATTCTCAAGCTCTGTTATTCAAAATCCGATAAAAGATTTAATTAAAAACATCTAAAATATATTTTTTAAAATATGCATAAAAAATCTTTCATTTCCTAAATTTAATAAACATAGAATTTCTTTAGATTTTTTTAATTCCCTATGTTTAACTTTGAAACTATTAAAATCTGTTAACTTTTCGCATTAAAATTATATGCTTAAAATTAAACAAAAACATTTGTTTCTACAGTGATTTCCATTATTTACTTAAAGTTTTTTTTTTTTTTTTTTTTCTTTTTTTTAATTTTGTAAATCTTTTACTTTGATGTTTAAATTCATGTTAAAAAATTATTATTAATTTATTGAGTTCTTGTTAAATTATTCTACTACTATGTTTTAATAGCATTTGTGTGTACGACTTTTATTTTTTTCTAACATACAATATTTCGTCTTTGCTTGGTTTACTTCTTTAACAGCAACTTTCAAAAACAGAATTTTCAATCTTCCTTCATTTTCAATGTTTTTGAGAAACTTATGTATCATCTTATATGATTTTTCAAGGTTTTAATTTATTTATTATGCCGTGATGGCAGATAAATCACGTTTCAAGAGTTAAGTGTTAATTCTGTATATCAAAAAAATTTTATGCAGAATGCATATATAAAATTCATTAAAAAAATTAATTAACACTATGCATATAAGATACTTATTTATTTCAAACACACACTTGACTGTATAATCAGCACTTATTTTTAAAACAAAATTATATTATATCTACCTCTTTCTATAACAGTTTGCAAGTGACAGTTTTTATATGCTTTGTAAATTTTCCATATTGAAACATTTTAAAACAAAATGTTGTAATACTTTCCTTTTTGTTTATCAGCAAAAGCTCTCAAATTTTAATGATTATACATATTTAGAAGAAAAATTATATTAATTAACAACAACGAATGCATTTTCTTTTTTATAAAAAATGCTTAAATTTTACTTTTAAAATAAATTTATATTTAACTATTAACTTTACCGTTTTTATTTTGGAGTAGTGCATGCATAATACTATTACAAAAATTCGTATTGTAGCACATTTAAACAAAACACTGAAATAATGTCATCTGATATATTAACAAAAGTAAACAATAAAATTATAAATATATAATTATATATATATATATATATATATATATATATTCTTTAATTTACAGCCCCAAATACATTTCCTCCTTTACGAAAAGCAAGAAAAGGAAAACGCTATAAAAAAAATATTTTTACGAACAGAAAAAGTTGAGGATGAAAGAAAAACTATTGGTTTTCCTTCCTCAAAACGGAAAGGTAGTTCTCAGACGAAAAGAAACTCCCTTAATAACTTCTTTTCAATTCCACACCACAAAACCATTAAGGAACTATACCCTCAACCTTAACTCTCTTTGCTCTACTTTACCTTAGATGGCAGAAGGACAGGTAATTCATCGCTAGGGATTCCCATTTCGAGTTGACAAAGGAATCTCTTGCCTAAATTAATGAGATGCAGAGGGCAGCCAATTATCGTGCCAGTAGAAACCTCGGCATAACTGTAACAGTAGGGAATACTTGTTTAGAGATCCAACGCATGCGTTAAAGGAGGCTGGCAATGCGGAACCCTTCTGTATTTGAACTTCCCGAAATTGATGGTGATATCGGAAAAGAGAGAAATAGATGAGAAAAATATAGTATGAAGTGACTAACAAACATGCTGTCGGTTTCAAGACAGCGCTGGAGTATAGAGAGAAATATCACGAGGAAAGATATAGTTTCAGATTTGAAACAAGCATTATTATAAAAATAGAAGGTCTTTATTATAAAGTCTGTTCTTTAATCATTTTAAAATGAAGTTTGGTAAATAAAAGATCAGTTAGACTTGTTTTTATATTTTTATATAAAAAAGTCAATATTTCAGCACATATAAAATTTTTCGAAATTCACAAAGTAATTACATAATCATTAATTTTTATTAATCGAAGAATTTCCATTTATCATTTCTGTGTTTATTTTTAAATATAGTAGATCAATATATATAGTTTTTAACGAATATGTAAATATCGTTAGAAAACATAGATTAGATTTTTAATATGTAAGTGTTAGATTTTTAATATGTAAATGTTAGATTTTTAATATGTAAATGTTAGATTTTTAATATGTAAATGTTAGATTTTAATATGAAAGCATATCTAACAGAAAATATCATCAAAATTAATTTAGATGTATAAATTCTATTGCATTAATCGGCAAGAGTTTTAAGTGTTTTTTCATGCACTGAAAAAACCGAGTAATATGATTCCATGCACTGAGCAATATTATTAATTAATATTAGAAAATAAACTACCAATAGCCATTAATGTGCTCGTTAACTAAAGCATTTATAAGCAAACGCTTATGAAAAGTGCTGGAAAATTTTTCTTCATCAGAGGAAAAAGAATATCTTCTCATCTAACATCTTAAAAAGAATTTTCTTTTTTTATATCCTTTTAGAATACTTTATTAGAATTGTCTAAAGATATATATTTTATTAGGTGTATTCATAGAAATGCGTTGTTCATTTCTTTTCTACCCTAAGATAATAATGTGTGAGTAATACAATTCAATATGGGAACAACAGACTAACACAAAAAACAGTTAATAAGAATGAGTTATAACAGTATAAAAGCGTTAATGACTTTAGATATATTATTCTCATCATCAACACTAAAATAGAAACATTATGAAGCAATTAATAAGGAAGAAACAAGCTTATAAAGAGTAACTAAAGTAAAAGTAAATTAAAAACAACTTAAGTCTCCGAAAACCTTTTGTTTTCTTCTATTTAAAATTTCAAACTTGTTAAAAAACGGTATTTTTTTCTGATTAAAATTTTACAATGAACAATTGTTTAAATTGAATATATTTGATTTATAACGAGAATGTTATTTGTAAATTAATTAGTTTTAATAATGAATTTATTATTAAAATTTAATTAAATTTAAAATAGAACAAAAATAAATATTGTCATATTAGTTAAACATGTATTAAGTTATGAAATGCATTCCTAGTAATTCAGTACGAAAATATTTCATCTGCTTTAATTTTACAATGCTCAGAATTATTACATCTTACATTTTACCACATTTTAGAAACAAAAAAAAAATTAGCTTGTTTTCAGTGAAACTTGGAGGGTATTTGCATTCAAAAATAATTAATTACTAAGAAATTATTCGTGCATCAGAAAAATCAATATATCTAATATATCTCAGATTTATATATGAAGTAAGCTGGAGTGTAACGAAATTCGCAAGTCATCAACACTCTATACGCCTCTGCATCAGATTGCCAAAATATAAGCACAGGAACCCTGTAGATTTTAATTCAAACTACTACAGAAGGAATGCAACTATTATTCTTATCTTTAATGTGATAGCAGCTACTACATCAGATTTGCAATATTATTGCAAAAACCAAACAAAATTATTTAAATAAAAAAGAGTATCTCTGTAGTATTTTGTCCTTATTCCAAATCAGCTGCTTTTAGCGTACTAAAAGCTTAAAACATTTACCCCTCTTTCCTTCTTTTGATTTAAAATATTTTTTTGGTTATTTGTAATTGCATATATATAGTATATATATACCTTTTAGTAAACACAACCGAAAGAAACTAAACTAATTTGAAAAAAATAAACCTTTCATCTATACAGAAATCTTGAAACAAAACATGTAAACATAAAAAAACAAAATTTCTACACATTATATGTTTATATGTTCTGCATTTTGACTATAATAATTTAATATAATAATTTTGTATAAAAGAAATTAGTATTAAAAGTTTCTTCAAAGTATTAATAGACTTTCTTTCTTTTTTTCAGATTCCTGAAAACACAAATGGAGCTTTTTCTTAATATTCTGGGATTGCTGCAAGCTGTTCTTAACTTTGTGAAATGATTTATGTTAATAAACTAGATTTGTCACATTGGAAAAGTTTTTAGTTAATTGATGTTTAAAGAGCTTAAAATTCTTTTCAACACTTTATTCAATTGCAATTTGTTTAGTTTCATAAGGAATAACAAAATCATAATTAAATTGCACCTTTCATTGCTATTAGTTAAATTAGATGCATTTAAAGATAAAATTTAAACTATATGTGTCGTTATATGTTCTAATGATAAAAAACATTACAGTCAGAATATATTGTTGTAAAATAGCACTTCTAAGAGAGGTAACCTCTGTATAGAATTTACTTCATTCAATGTCATTTTTCCTTCTAAAGAAGGAATGCATCCGTTGTAGAATTTATGTTAAAAAGTTCAAGATTGACCAACGTAACCTCTATGAACTATCAGTGACACCGACTGAACTTCAATAATCTATTCATATATCTTGTAGTGTGACTGAATATTTTATTACAGTACGAAAAGTATTGTAAAGAGGGTGTTTAACTTATTAATTTCAAGAAACTTGACAGAGGATATTTTGAAAGTTAAAAAGAGAGTGGCAGGTCTAGCTATAACTAACAGAATTTTTTTTTTTTTTCGAATTGAGAGTACAACATTATTTTTAATCATTTTTTTTAAACAACTGCTTATTTTGAGTTGACAACTTATCTAAAGTATCACCACTTCAGCGTAACTTCTTTACTATGATGCCTTCAGGTAAAACTTTTAATGGAAATCGTTTCATTTTTTTCTTATTAAAAAGGAGACAATCCATAAAACTTCTAATACACAACTTCAATCTATGTGAGACATTCATTCAGAATACCCATGTTTATTTGTTTTTAGTGCAACTATTGGGTTTTTTTCCTGTAGAATATCTGTAGGCCTTGTTCTTCGTCTATGTGCGCCACAAATAGTCCATCTACAGACAATGAAGAAAGGACATTTAGAGCTAACCACTCGTATAGGAAAAAAAACCCAGAAAACTCCCATCAGGTAGTTTGACTAACGACGTGAGACGAAAACAGTTATTGAGTTGAAAAGATTTATTATATAAAAAAAGACACAACTAAAGAAGGTTTGATAAAAATCGAAAACATTTTCTCGCACGCCATCAAAAGGAATCAAACTGGTACTGTTTCGTCTGCCAGTTAGGACACTATTATTTATCATACGAAGATTATTTGGTTTTTTTTTTTTTTTTTTTTTTTTGGTTTTTTTTTTTTAATTTCTTATTCAGCATTCTAAACGCATAAAGTAAAAAAAAAACAATTTTATGTTTTGTTATAATAAGAAAATAAGAGAGGATTATTTATAAGGAATAAATATATTTAGGTAATTTGCTTAAAATACCAGAAAATGATGCATTCAAAATGCAGAAAAGTTTATCAAACCTGCCAAGAGGTTTATTGTAATATTAAATATAGTTCTTCCATAAAAAATTATATAAATGAAGTCTATTGAATCTCAATGCGGTGGCTTGTCAGATCTACCATTTTCAAATAGCAGCTATTTCTGATTGAAATAAAGGGGGTCACTTTTAGAAATTTCATTGTACTATAAAATAGAAAACAAAATAGGTTAAACCAGCCGTTCTCAAACTTTTTAACTCTCTTAGAAAGGAAAAAATTGTTGCATATCCTCAACTTTTTTTTTTTTTTCATCGTGAAATATCATAGAGGTTTGTTTAAGAGTTTTATTAACTAAAGAGTTTTTTTTAACTAAAAATAAAAAAAATATTAAAAATATTATTATTTATAAATACGATAATTTTTTTTTTCAAATCTAACGTTAACTACAAATATTTATAATTTCTTAATGTAAAAGTCTTTTGATCATTTATAATTTATGAAATAGGTTGCCTGTTTTGTGGAAATTATTTCTTCGTCTAATGTATAATCAGAAAATTTTCTGTAGATTATTCGAAATTATTTAACTTTTGCTTGTCGTTTGATAGTACCTAAATATTAAAAAACCGCAGACAGAAATATACAAAATGTGTTTTTGTAAGAAATCGGGATTTTTTTTTTTTTAATTTTTAGAATTAAAATTGGTGATTGCTTACCAAAGACTAATTACTATTGATTTTGAAGCTCATAATAATTAAATTCCGTCTTAATCAAAAGGTTCTTACATGAAATTTTCATTCACTTAAAGGGATTTAATTTTATTTATAGGAAATGAGTTTCCTTTTCCCTTGGGATTCATCCCCACATTGAGAACTGCTACTTCAAACGAAAAAGTTCATTAGTTAAAAGTTAAGTTTAAATGTCGACAAAAGAAAATGTTTTCCGTCAAATTTTTGAAGTTGCATTTTTACCAGCTATACAAAAATGTTTCTTTTCTTTTTTTTTTTTTTTTTTTTTTTTTTTTTTTACTGTTAAGAAATTCAGTTTGCATTTATTAATATTTTAATACTTATTCTTGTAATTTTTTGGAGATGAATTTATTTTAACTAGTAACAGCTTGTAAAACAATAAAACTGTATATAGAGAAACAATAGTGGCATAATTTCTTTAACTTTCGTATTTTTTCTTTTTATTGTTATTATTATTATAATTTATTATCTTCTTATTTCAAAAATGAATACTTTTTAAAAAATTTTTATTCGATAAAAAGGTTATTTTAATTTAGATAACAAAGTAGTGTAAACGCATAAAAATTTAACTTCGTTGTACAAAATTGTCTTCTTATAAATTACTGAAACTTGAAATAAATGAGTTAAAGCAACATTTCATAGAAGTGAAATTCAAAATTTTCATATGCAAAACGATTGGGAACAATATGAACAGTTAGACATTCAAATGGTTTTATTAAATTTAATATTTTTGGTTAAGGGTTTATTCTATAAATTTCATTAATCACTGCTAGAGTTATGTAAAAAGTTATATCCTGTTGATTTGTTGAAGTATACTTTTGTGCTATGCTAAAGTACTTTGAAACTGTCTTCACTGTGAAAAAAAGAAGTAGATGCGGGTGATTGTCGAGTGAGATAAGATAAAAGTACCCTGTAACGGCTAGTTGGACAAAACATATGCATTAACTTTTGTTTTGTCTAACCAGACTGTTACAGAGTGCTTTCAAGCTTCAAATTAAGTCAAGGGACCTTTGGACTTTAAAATGTAAGTACTTACTGTTTCCTTTTGTTTATTTTATAATTTAATTATTATTCTGTTCACCATTTTGCTTTATTTAATTTTGGAATTTATAAGAGATAAATATTTAAGGTAAGTCTTATAACCTATTTTAAAATAAATAAAACGTGGCAACTATCAAAAGATGATTTATTTTATTGACTTTGGCCCGGATGAATAATTTGAATTCAATGTTGAAATGTTCTGAAGTCGTTTAGTTAATTTTCAAACACCTAGACAGAAATTTCGTTTCAGAAGTAATAAATAAAAATTAGTTAAAAATTACTTTTTGCTGTAATTTTAATAAGTTGGTTTTACACAAAATATGTTTAAATTGGCTGGTATACTCCATTTATTTTGAATTTAACTTTGAATTTTTTGAATTGAAAAATTAAATTTATAATACCAACAAACAGATAAATTTGAATTATGTGAAATAAATATTAAAATTAAAATTAAGAATAAACTATAAATGAAACAATAAGTTTCCACCTCCTTAATTAAAAAAAAAATATATTAACAGAAATATAGTTTTAACAATTTAAACAATCTGCAAATTTATTTTTTAACTACTGTTAATAAATTACTTAATAATTTCAGTTAATAATTAAATTGTTGTTCAACAAATATGACTGAGTAAATATGGAGCGGAATTTCATTTCCAACTAATTAAATGCCTTTTTTAATTATTTAATTTCATTAAATTATAAAATAAAACAAATCATTGCAATAAGACAAACTAAAACGAGCTAAGGAAAATTTGAATGATGAATAGCAATTAGAATACATTTTTAGTTAACTGCGTTAATATGATTGTATGTATTATGAATTTAAAAAAAAAAAATTCTTTTTTAAAACGCATAAATGTATTACAGCTCGGGAATGATATAAATTCGTATGTGAACAGACTTAAATAATTTTTGTAGATTGATTTTAAAAGAGATGGCAAAAGTAACAATTTCCATCAAATTAAACAGACAATCCACAAATTTCAAATTTCCCGCCATATATTAACTTTTGCCACTTTTTTGAAATGAATTTACATGGAGTGATGATGATATGTAGCTCTCAAGACCGTTTTTCCATATATTGATCGCTTACTTGTTTATATCATGAGTTGTCTCGTATAACATGGCTTACCAAGCAGACTTTAAAAAGAGGAATCCGCATCCAATATTTCAGGTGTGCAGAGTTTCCCTCTGTTGTCTTGTAAAAACATTAAATTTCCTAATAGTCTTCATAATCAGCATCAAATGTTGCAATCAAAACAACAGCAACAATGCAATCACAGTTGGTTTTATTGTTGTAATCAGAATGAAAAGTGTGGATCACAGATATACAGAGATTTTTAATAGAAACTACAAATGAACAAAAAATACTACAGAATAACAATTTACAAGCAAAATATATTTTACGTATATGTGTAATTATGCTATTTATATTATCTAAGACAACAAAATCGTAGGAATACATTTTGTATCAGTCTTTGAACTGAATCACAATTTATGAAATAACTATAAAAACTATTCAATAGCTATAAAACTATTCAAAATATAAACTGAAAATAGGAAAATTAAGTTAATGAAAAATAACAATACAAATTTATCCTAGCATCACTGTACTAGTTCATATAGTAAGTTAAAATTAGAATATCATCTATTACATGTTCAAAACAATCATAACGTACATTTGAATTCTATGTTCCTTATAACTCAATGCATTGTTTCGAAAAATTTGAATTTAATGTGCAGTATTTAATCAAATACAGTATGTAAACATAACATTGTATTAAAGGTTACATCGAATTTTTCCTTGAATCACACTTAAATAATTTTCCTCTTCAAAATGTTTTATGCAAAAGGTTTCATCTAAATGTTTGAATTTTTTCCAAGAGACAACATGTGATTTGCGTAACAATAAGTTCATGATCTTCCATTTGTTGCAAAATTCCATTTTATGATCAAATCATTTAATTTGCCAAGAATTACATAATTTTCAGTTTAGAAAAAAAATTTAAATCAAATAGTGGAATTCTTACCAAAATTCAAAGAAACAATAAGCTTTTCTCATTTTAAACTTTAACGTCTTACAAAATAATAATTTTTTAATCTCAGTTCATGATATTTATGAATCCAGATATTCATTTTTGTAAAAAATAGGTGTTTACTGATAGAATGGTAAAATTCTTACAACAAATGAAATTTCATTTACATTCAAATAACAAATGAAAATTAATTTCTTAACATTTAAAATTTATGTTTATATTACATAGTGCCTAGAATCACACTGAAGGTACGTCACCTTTGGACTTTCCTTTTCTCACAGTACTCATCGTCTTATTTCCTCATCTAAGTTTTGTGAAATATTATAACAAAAATAGTTATGTATGTTTCATTTCATTTTATTAAAGAAATTTTCCTATCTGATTGTGTGTTTGTTATTTACTTTTACTATGTGTTCAAAACTGTAACTGTGATACTCTTATTAGTAATATATAAAGTTCGGTATATTTAACTTTCAAGCACTATATAAATAGCCATGCATGTAGAAATTTAAAATATTCTAGAATTCTACAGATTTATATACAAAAATACATAAACCATTGTTTTTCTTTGTATTAAAATTGTGGGAATTTTTAAGCGATTATTAATTATGTCATCATTTAAACAAAATGTACTTCGGGTTCTCTACAAAAATTTCTGCAAGTATTTAGAATGTGTACATAAAATTTAAAATAAAGGAAAAAATTTTAATTTATTATGCCGAAAATTATTAAAATTAATTAACCAATTTATTATTCATATCGGCAAATAATGAAACTTACATGCATTAACGTAAAAGATTATATGTAAAACAATTAATATAAAAATAAAAGACAAAATAATGTGCACGTTAAAAAGAATTTTAACTCAATTTTTCTTCCTTTCAAAAAAAAATATTGCTCATAGTCCATTTCACGGTTTTAATTTTTATATTTTAACCTTAAAAGGAATTTTTAATGTCGGTCGATCCAACTATTCATTTTTGCAAATGACACATTAGTAAACAGTTAAACTAAAAATGCATCTGAATCATATACAGAACTATGAAAGCAAGAGATAAAATACAGAGAATCATAGATTTTATTAAAAATTAATAAATTATTATATTTATTCATACATAAAATGGGATCAATAAACTATTTCTGTATTAACTGACTTTGTATTACTTTCTTTCAGTGATAACTCAGTGACAAAAAAAAAAAAAGCTTCTCCATTATAATAAATATCCCACATTCATTTTACACGGATATGACTGCAATTTTCCCCTTACCTTAAATATTCAGTCACTAATTTCTAAGTTAATATTAGATTTTCTAAGTCTGAGCACAATATTTTATTTTAAATGTGCTTTCGAAAGAAGATTCTTACATCCACTTATCTGTTGGATGCGTAGCTGCTATTGGCAAACAGTTTATGAACCACACCAGATGTGGCCATCCAGTTGCTATGACAACGGCTACTCAAAATCTGGCCATTTCTTTTTTGACCAGTTTCAAATGCAACTTCTGTTTATATACCACTTCTGTTATTGGAACACAAAGCATTAATTTTTTTTTTTTTTCTTTCATAAGTCTGTTTCTTTCGATCCTAATACGATGAAACATAAAAATTACTTCACAAATGTGAATTAAAGAATGAATAAAAAAAAAATTGTATCTCTTTCTTTGGCATGAATTATGCTCAGATGTCTATTTGATGGTTCTTTAGTGCAAACATTTATTTTGAAAACAAGAACAGTTCAAAGTTATACCGTTAGGAAGAATTTTATGGTAATGTATTATGAAGCTTGCAATCTTTTGAAAATAATGATTTTAAAAAAAAAATGTGTTTGTTTTTTTAATTTTAAGGAGTATAATTTTTTTGTGTAAGTGTTCATGAAAAGTAAAACTAGAAAAACTTAAGAGATTTTTTTCACTTTGTTTTATTTTAATCTTTCATTAGATTAAAAACATATTTTTTTCGAAAAGTCGAATTAGATGCAAATAGTTGTATTATTTCTTGCAAGAAACAATATTTAACTTAAAATATTTATTTATTAACTTTCAAAAATCATTTTTAGAAATATTAGCGTTAAATTTCTTGAAATGACAAATATATAAATTATAGAAAAAATGCTGCTTATTCTAACAAACTCTAACCAAGCAGACATACTAACTTCACAATTAACACCAGGCTGAAATTCTGTTGTTAATTATAAATCAGGTTATAAAGCTTTTAAACCTGCTCATCAGCAAAAGAGATGCAATTTTTCATTTAAGGGTCGCTTAATTAGGTAAAAAATTAATGAAAAGAAACAAAAGAGTACCCTTGCCCTTACAGTCTACTGGCCCCTCGTCAATTTTGGTAAATATAGATCAGAATTTTACTGAAAAACGGAATTATGAACACTTGGTTAACAATAATGATGATGTAGTAAATACAATACAATAATTTTAAATAAAATAGATGAATACATATAGTAACATATGCTTGTTACAAAAAAAGAAAATTACTTCACTTAACACATTCTATTTAACACACTCTCTAACGATCTACATTCATTTCAAAGAAGTGATTGTAACCTATACCGCCACCAGCAATTCGAAATCTAATCCTCTCCAGTCCTTGCTTAAGTATGAGACTCACACGTTAATTAAACTCAATTTATTCAAATGGGCATAAATAAGCTATGAAATCAAAATTTTCTAATACTGTTATAGTTAAAAAACAATTCTGTTTTTTCTTCTGGATTATAATGATTAAACATTTTCCTGTAATATGACAAAAACAAAAATTAATTAAATAATGCATTTTTCTTTTAGCTTCGGATTTTTAAAATCACTCAATCAAATGCTAAGATTGATAGGAAAAAATGTTTCTCAATTTTTGCTCAGTAAACTAAATGCTTGTCCTTATATCAATGACGAAAACAATATATTTGGTATCTTTTAGAAGATCATTCATAACACACTGACAGGTCTTGTTATATTTATTTTAGTAGAATCCAGACATACACACTTTGTATCTACTATGTTTTTATTAGATTCATGTGATATATAGGCTTATGGTCTTGAACCGTGTCATAAGTCATTCCTACGACCATGTGGGAGAACCAGCTGACTGCTACAAGATTAGGGCATTTAGTATTGCTGAACTTGATTGTGCAGCACTATAACAGAGCATACTGATAGAATAAGAACCATTATTCATATAAAATATAAAAAACTCTATCCCATACCAAACTACACAAATTATTAATCACATCGTTAATAAATAATAATATTTTGTAACATTATTTATCTCATGTCTACAAAATTGTAACATTTTAATAATGAATATCATTTTCAATTTTGATTTCAGAATATTCTTGAATACTTATTACATTAAACACTCTTCCTAAATTAAAAATTTTAATTTAAAAATCTCTTTATGTACTTTTTGAGTGGCATTTACCGTATGATTCTGAAAGACTAAAACTTAACATGCAGGAGTGAAAACATGTAAGATAAAACGAAACAATTATACAAATATTATCCAAAATATTACAAAAATAAAACAATATATACAAAACATTATACAAAAATTTATAAAAATAAAAAAAAAGGAAACAAAAATTATACAAAAATAAAACAATTTATACAAAACTTTACCAAAAAGTTTTCCCTAAAATACGAATAGAACAAATTTTCCTTAAACGTTTATAGATAAATGACTTATTATTAATTAACAGGAAATAATAAACCTTATAATATATATACTAATAATAGTTCATGAGAATTTTATAAAGCTACATGAGATCCTTTTTTCACTTTTATGTCAAGAATTTTAAGACTATTGATTAAATTTAATTGCTCTTTTTATTAAAGAATGAACTTTACTATAAGTATTTGACATAGTAAATAATTAATAGTATAATTTATATATATCTAAATGAAAAGCACATAAATATATTAAAAAATTTAGAAATATTTAACCACCAAAATTTCTGTCCAAGTCATCCTGTCCGTGTTTATTGTTCAATTATTTAGAAAGTTGTACTGAAATTCAAACTGTTTACCTTTCAAGAAAAATGGACTGATTTCTTCATTTCTTACTGTTGCTAAAGTCCCCGTCTTAAAATAGAAAAGCTAAAAGAATTTGTCAAAATAATATGATTCAAGTTCTGTAGCAAAATATGTACTGTCCCAATTTAACTAAACGGACTATTCCCAGTATTTTTGTTCTGCATAAAACTCTTCCTCAAAAACATAATTTCCTTTCTTTGTTAACATTAAGAATTTTTTAATAAACAGAATTTAAAAGTTTCTGACTAGTACTAGAAAGAGTTACTTAAAATATTAAATTCTGTGCTTCAATACTTACAGTAGCTGTAATATCTGCATCAACGTTCGTCAATGTTTATCCAGCTGCTCTTGAGTCCGGGTGAGAATCCTTTAATCCACATCAAGTGTCTTTAATCTGTTGACATGGTTGCCAGAACTGTAATAAGGTTATTAAAGAAGGAAAACGTATTTGAAGTATGGGGAAATATTGTTGGTCACTTCGACAACTGAAAATTAATAGCTGATCCTGTTTTGGACATTAAAGAAAATCTAAGTTATTTAAACATAAGTAGAAATAACATATCTGTAATTGTTAATCCATTTTACTGGGATTTCTACTGGTGACTGTGTAATGTACGCATTAGCAGGATTCTTATTATCATTCAATTTCTTATAAGCCTCATTAGTTACATTCATATGCAACTATTAGTTATAAAAAGAAAATCAAGATTGTTTCTTAAGTAGCTATGTGAACTGTTCCAAAACAACAATATTGTAGTTAAATACTTACATCATAGTCCAATAAACTTCCTAACATTCTTTAGCTTAGTCAAGTTTTAAAACTTACAAGTGTACGAAAATTGTCTGTTTTATTTATATAGACAAAAGTTTTTAAATTTATTTAAATTACTTTGAGTAATTTAAATTACTTTTGTCAATTACATGAAAGAAAGCATTATCATTAAACATCTAATAAATGATACAACCATAAATTTTGAATATCAAATTGGGATCTTCTGAAAAGAAAGCCTTTCTTTAAAATAGGAAAAAAAAAAGCTGTTTATGAACAGTGAATTTAAAATTATTTCAAATAAAAGAAACTGTTAATCATCATTTAACCAAGCTTCATTCTGTGTATATGTGTATCTTAGTTCCATTAATACTCTCTTAAATGTTTTATAGACTGTCTTATGTCTAGTTTGAGAAGAATTTTTTAAGTATTGTGTGGGGGTTTTCTTATGTGTGTTTGTGTGTGAATTCGTCTTATTCCTTAAAAACAGGGAAAATCATTTTTTATATCCATAAATCTTAAAATATCAATAATGTATATTTAGCGCATTTTATAAATTATGTGTCTATTTATTTACAATTAGGAATACTTTTACAATATTATTATTTTAATGTATAGTTAAAATATATGAGTTAAAAAATGGTTATTTTTTATACTTTATATTCAATATTCAATTTTAGCTAATTCGAATTCAAGAGAAATAAGATATTTCTTAAAAAGCTACAGAATTAATAAATACTTCAATAAAACGATGCTTAGAATATTGATTATTTTGTCCTATGATATCATTTCTCTAACACATTGGCATTTAACCAGGGATCCATAAGCTTAGTTCAGGGATCCTTAAGCCTGGATGAGATAAAAGTCATTCTCTTTTTTTTTATTCCTTATAAAATATTGTATTTCTCATATAAATTATCGGAGTAAATTATAATGTAATTAATTGTTCTTGTAATTACTAATGGAAATCTATTTTTTACCACATAACTGTCTCGTGTAAGATAAAGTGCTTCAATAATTGCACTGGAAAGTTTTTAATAATAAAGTTTGAATTATCCTAAGAACTTCTTAATTTTTTATTATCATTCAATGGGTCTAGAAAAATACGCATGTATTATTAATGTATAGTTATTTAATAATTGTTTTTGATATATGTGAATCACTTTGGTTTTTATTTTACATACGTAAAAATATCATTCTTAAAAGGAATCCATAAGCTTCAATTTACTGATGGAAAAGTACCCTGAACAAAAAAGGATTAGAGCCCGTGGTGCAACATCTCCATTTTAATTGTATGTTTATTTCACTTAGAATCAATGCACCCTCGTAAACTCACTATATCATATTTTAATCAAATATGACACAGAGGTTATCTATTTATAGAATATAAAAAATACTAAACTTTATTTAAGTATACGAACTAATTTAAAAAATAAAGTTGCGCAAATATTTAAAAAAAAAGCTCAAAATCACATTATCAGCAGACATTTTCTATCAGCAGACATTTAAACTATTATTCCAACTCCCCTAATTAACCTGTGCAGGAATAATTTTTATAGGGAAAAAATAGATTGTTTTTTTGTTTTATTATGATTTATTCATTT
The DNA here is from genome assembly GCA_021605095.1 of Caerostris extrusa. Taxonomy (NCBI): domain Eukaryota; kingdom Metazoa; phylum Arthropoda; class Arachnida; order Araneae; family Araneidae; genus Caerostris; species Caerostris extrusa. The sequence goes on from BPLR01007713.1 coordinate 55,566, forward strand.
TATATTGATTGGAATTCAAAAAGCAAAAAAAAAAAAAAAAAAAAATTGGGAAAAACAATAAAACCCATTAAGTCACATTTGGGGTTGCTGGATGTTAACAGTAATTTATGAGAGAAATGATTTAATACATTCCGGGCATAAATTATTCAGGAAATTAATTATTAAAACTAAATATATTTAATATATCTGGTGTTATTTATATCAAATATTAAATATTTGTTCCAATAATCCAACAGTCTAAATACTACTTAACGCTATTTCCATATTCCTAACTGTACACCGTAAACAACTTTATAAGTGCAGTTAAAACCATAAGATTTGTATTTATCTTGTTGAGAGATTCTGTAGTGAATAATTATTATCAAATTTTTGCCCTTTTTTTTTTTTTTTAATGATAGTAATTATATTATTATTATTTTATAAGGAACACAAATATGTTTTGTGGTAAGGGATATTTTGGATTTTGTAATGGAATTTTAAATTTTAAACATCAAAAATTTTCAAAAAGTGCCTGTTCAAAAATTTTAGAAATTAATTTATTTTAATATTAAATGTTTCAAACAAATCAGAATGGTATGGTAAGGGCTGACACAAAAAATTGAAAACAAACTTTTTCAAAAGCAATAGCACAAGGTAACTTTTTTCCAATGTAGCTTTCTTAAAAAAAAAAAAAAAAAAACGACTTATTCAAAATTCTTCAAAAAATTCTAAAAATTATTAGTTTATACAAGTGTTAAATTATTAAAAAGTTTTAGAGGAACGATCACCGCAGAGTTATTTTAACTATAACTCTGCGGGTTATAGTTAAAATAACAATATCAATAACAACAAGTAACTTTCTCAAAAGAGCTTTTCTTTTAATGGAAATTCTATTAAATGAAGGATTGTGAAACGACTTATATTTATACATAATTTCAAATCTTCACAGTTCTGTTTTGGCAAACAATTCAATTTCTACAATATTTGGAAAATCTTTAAAGGGGGCGATATTCTCGGTTTTCGTAAATTTGATATGCTTTATAAATTAGAGTGTTTTAGTCCTTTCTTTACGTAATTCGCAGAAAATATGTTATTTTGCAATGAATTCGGATCAGACATCTTGAAAATATTTTATGCAAATAGTATATTATTTATTAAAATTTAATTAATAATAGCTTCTTAGTTAAAATGATAGAAAACAAATCCCTTTTCATCAGATCACGGTCTAAATTATAAGCGACAAAAAAAAACATTAAACAATAAATCAAAATTTTAAATGTAAATATCAGAAATCTGCTGATGTTTTTTCTGTCTTTAAACTAAAATATTCGACTTATTGTGAAATGCATTTCTAACTTTATTATAAATATTTACCTTTGAAAAAAGACTTGAGAACAGAGCAGATTGCTAAAACAAAAGTACTCTGTAAAAAAACCGTTGCTAAATACCTCTCTGAACTTGTCTAAGCTTGCAGAGACATGCAGACTGATTAAATTAGTACTTAACTAACAGGAGAATGTCTCGCAATTCTTTAGTCAATGAAAACTAATTATCCTTATTAAATTATTAGATTATTTTGAGTAATAGATTATCTCTGTTTAATAATAAATGAGGTGTAAAAACCTTTGTCCTAAAATTGGTCTTTACTATTATGTAAATTCGAAATTGCAACATTGGTAATAATTAGTAAAGCTGTATAGTAGCAGTAATAATACTACAATAATATAAGTAGAAATAATATTGGTTTCAAAATGAAATAATTATATATAAATAGCCTATATGGCATGCTATATCGCTTTATATGCTTTCATTTAATGAAATATCATTTTTTTGTTCTTTTATTAGCATATTAAATCCCACAAAAATTTATTTAAAAAATTATTGAGTTAATTTTATAAAATTAAAAAAATAAAATTAGTTTTTAGAATGTAATAATTGTATTTATCTAATACCATTGATTTGTATTGTATCTATCTAATACCGTCGTTACCGCTGATTTATCTAATACCGTTGATTCGTTCTACTAAACAAAGAAAAATTTTCATTAGAAACAAAATTCTAAAACGGAAAAAAACTTTTTCTAATAATGTAAAAAATGAATTCATTAAATACATGGATGCATATTAAGTAAGCCAATCTACCCCATTTCGTCAAGCCGAATTACTCTATTGAAAAAAATTAAAGTAAATGAGAAAGACATTACGAATTCCTTCATCTGTTTTTAAAAACAAAAAAATTTCCTCATTCATTTCTTTATTTTTTTTTTTGAGAAAACAAACATTTGCATTGAAAATAAATATCTCAATCGTATTTAATCCCTTTATTTAAACATTTTTTATATGCATATTCTAAAAGAACTATTTGATTATATTATCTTTGTGTTTATGAGTAAAAATTTTTTTTCAAATTTATCAACAAATAATTCTTTTTTTGTTGACGAAAGTCATTAACGTATTGGAATTACAGTGCATTAGTTGCGAATTTATGTTTCTATTAAACCTGATTTAAATTAAGATTACTTATTTTTATTTCTTTGGTCTTAAATCCGTTAAAAAAATGTTTGTTAAAAAATAATATACTGAAATCTATTCATATATAAAATTTTAATAAACTATTCATTTTTAAAAATTATTTAATTTTAAAATCTCATTATATTGTTTTGAAAAATTAAAAGTTTTTCTTGTGATATAAAAATTTTATATATATTTTTCATTTCAACTTTTACTTGCAGCCATTTTATTAATCTTATTTTTTAATACTTTAATATTATTTTGAGTAATCCTAATTTTTTTTACTTTAAATGTTTATAAATATGAAAGAAGTTTAAAAATTGCATATATTTAAAATTCATATTGTTTTAATTACTATTTAATTATTAGTATACTACTGTGCCCAAAAAGTAAGACCATTTTTTTTTTTTCAAAAATTCTTTATTTATTCTCCCAAATTTATTTCATCGCCTTCAAAGTAATCCCCTCGAACACAATGCACTTATGCCAACTTATTTTTCCAATCGTCAATGCATGCTAAAAAGCCATCGGCAGGTATGGTCTTCAAAGCGCGCGGCGATCACGTTGAATCTCTTCAATCGACTTAAAACGGTGTCCCCAGAGTGGTCTTTTCAGTTTAGGGAATAGCCAGAAGTCGTACGGTGTGAATACGGTGGTTGTGGAACTATATGGGTTTCATTTTTGGCGAAAAAGTCACGAATAATCAATGCAGTTAGAGCTGGCGCATTCAGTGCTTTTGGTACCCATGGAGATTTGACGCGTTTGAGGCCCAAAATGGAATTGACCGATCCTTTTGAAATTCCAACATCATCAGCAAGGTCTCTAATTGTAAATCGACAGTTTACAAGCACCGAATCTTTAATTTTTGGACGTGAGATTCGTTGGTTGAGGTTAACGGTCGACCAGAGGTTCTCCGTCTTCAACGCGTTCTCTGCCTACTTTGAACTGTTTATACCACTTCTAAACATTTCTTTCCGATATAGAAATGTTCACCGAATGCCTTCTGAAACATTCTATACATTTCCGCAAACAAAATTTAATGCAAGTTCTTTGCTCAATTAATTCAGACATTTCCAAAATCTCCGGAATCAGTTATAGCGTCTCACAAATCTAAGCGTGACTCAAACACTGATGAACATTTTCACTTCAAATTTTGCACAGATGTCAAGGACAGTGCCAGCAACCTAAAAAGAAAAATAATTGAAATTCCATTAGCTCCGAAAATTTTAAATTGAAAATTGATCTTACTTTTTGGACACAATAGTAGATATTGACAAAACTGTTCATAAGGGATCAAGCTATAAAATCATTAGCTATTTTTAAATATGAATTATATATTTAGCAAGCTATTTTTAAATATTAAATACATATGTACTGAAATACACTCAAGAGCAAAACATTATGACCACCCCTACATTTTGCAATGAACTCGCCTGGATGACGTGAAAGGCACGTGATCAGGTGGAAGTGGTATTTAACTGCTGCTGGAGAGTCTGAAGAATCATTCTTTCACTTACTTCTGTGTGATGATGGGAAAGGCTGCGGATCTAAGCGACTTTGATAGAGGGCAGATTGTAATGGCGCGAAGGCTCGGAACAAGTATTTCCAAAACTGCACGACTCGTGGGTTGTTCGCGATCTACAGTTGTTAGTACTTATGCAAAGTGGATGAATGACGGTGAAACCGGCAGTAGACGACATGGTGTTGGACGTCCACACGCTATCAAAGAAAAAGGTCGTCGGAGACTGTCTCACATGGTTGAAGCAAAACCGGTGCCAGACAGTGGCTCAGCTGACAGCCCAATACAATGAAGAGCCAAGTAGAATAGTATCGGAGCTCACTGTTCAGCGGACACTGTTGGATATGGGGCTACGCAGCAAACGCCTCATTCATGTGCCTTTGCTGACCAAGCGTCATCGCCAACTGCGCCTGCGCTGGGCCCGGGAACATCGTGACTGGTCCATGGATCAGTGGGAGAGAGTTGCCTGGTCAGATGAATCACGGTTTGTCATTCATTACGCCGATGGCCGTGTCAGGATACGCCGTCTTCCAGGCTAACAGTTGCTCCCTCAATGTACAGTAGGTCATACACAGGCCTGTGGTGGCGGTATTATGCTTTGGGGAACGTTCTCTTGGGCGTCTCTGGGACCCGTGGTTGTGGTAGAGCAGACCATGAATGCTACAGGGTATCTGAATATCATTGCGGACCAGTTGTAAAATTTTACATGGTCTCTGTTTTCCAGCTGGAAATGGAATGTTCCAACAGGGAAACGCCCCTTGTTGCAAGGCTAAAGTTGTTTTGGAGTGGTTCCAGGAACACTGTGCTGAATTCCAGTTAATGTCCTGGCCACCTAACTCACCGGATCTCAATCCGATAGAACACATTTGGGATGTCCTGGGACGGCAGCTCAGAGTTCAAAGACCACCAATTCGCAATATCTCGGATTTGCGTGACCGTTACTTAAACATCTGGTACAACCTGTCTCCGGCCATCTACTAAGGATTTGTGGCATCCATGCCAAGGCGGGTTGAAGCTGTGTGGAGCGCCAAAGATGGGCCAACTCGTTATTGACAAGTGGTCATAATGTTTTGGTTCTTGAGTGTATATTTATTTAGACAAAAAATGTAAGAAAATTAAATTGTAACTAGTTTATTTCCAAATGGAGATACAAATATCCAATTGCTAATGACGAGAAATGTGTAATAAGGAAATCAATACCAATTCCACATTTAACTTTTTTTTAAATGAATAGTTACAAAAATTAGAAATTTTACATCATAAATACAGCAATTACTACCTTAAAACGCTTGAAAGCATCTTAATAGGAAAGTGTCAGATCTACTTTAAATACCATCTACGAAACCTTTAACCTTACTAGGGATTACATAATATTGTCAATCTTATGAAGGCAAATGACCAAATGAACTTAAATATTTTGCAAAATAAGCAAAAGGCTCATTATTCGAATTGTTAAATAAACTTAAACCTATTCGGACTATCATAGAGGAAAAGTTATGTTTTTGTATGAAAAATTTATTCGTAGTAAAATCTCTTTTGAATTAGGTATTCTGTAGTATCTAGAAATTTAAAGTCTCAATATGGTTTTATCAAGATGGTCCAAAATTTTAAACAAAATTATGAATTGCCAATTAAAGTGCAGGAAGTTATAAGCCAATTAATCCTTTGGAAATGGTTCAAACTGAAAAAAATTTATTTGGTGATAAACTGTTCAATAAAGATACTGTCCCCGGTGCCTTGAAAAACAATGTCAATGATTCCCTGAGTACAATTAATTACGTTTTGTATACAAACTGGCCCTATTCGGATGAAATCTAATCAATTTATGCTTCAATCATTCTATATATTTATAAATTAGAAATCCTCTTTTAATATTAATAAATATTTTCATTCTGAAAATATAAAACCAAAAATATTTCATTTATGGCATACAATCATAGTCATCAATATTAGCACACATTGTCAGAAACAACTGAAATTTTAAATTTAAAAAATTAAATTTAAATTTGTAATTGAAATATTGATGGAAATAAATAAATGAATACGAAAGAAAACAAAAAAACATGATTCATTGCAAGAAAATTCACAAAAAATACATTATCTAGTATCACTTTGGACCCATCACGCTTGTATGCACCATA
>BPLR01007714.1:0-57636 GCA_021605095.1 Caerostris extrusa
ATATATAAATCGATTTATAAATGATATAACATATAAATGATCATAGTAGTTTCAATACTCATTGTACTAGTATACTAATAACATATATTTTTTATGAGATACTCATTAGATTTCAATGGTGTTCTTTTATCTTCCCTTACTGATTCCAAAATATAAGTATAATGTGTATAGATATATTTAAAATTCAAATTTTAGCAAAAATAGAACATAAATATGTTATATTATTTAATCATTTTTTTTTTGGAAGAAAATTAGTTATTTTAATACTTTTTTTCTAAAAAATGATTTAAAATGATATTGTTAAAAATAAATTATTATTTTTTTTAAATTGTTTAGAGTCATCATTAATTAATTTATATGAACTTATTTAAAATTAAAAAAATCTAAAAAATTTAAATTTTTAATATTCACTCATTTAAATATATAAATGTGAAATTTGTTTAAATAAATAAAAGGAAGGCGAAACATTGCCAGCTTCCAGTTACCCGCTTTTGCCGTTTTACCCTTCTAGTAGTTCAAATTGTTCGAAATTTACTTCTACAGTAAATTTCGAACAATTTTACAGATGCAAATACCAAAATTACAAAGCTTATGACTCAGCCAATTTTGTATACTCTTCGACTTACATGACTCAGTTGGATTTGAAAGACAAAGGTTTTAAAATTCAGCGCACAGTCAAAGAATAAACAAATGCAATCTCTTTCTCTGAATTTCATATGAAAAAAAGATTTAATCAGCTGTTAGGGTTAATGGCAAATTCAGTCTGAAAAGGAAAAAGGAAAACTACGTGTTCATACACAATACAGCAGACGAATGTAGTGTTGTATTTCGTTGTATAAGCAGTAGGTCATGTTTCAGAAATAAATCTTTGTTTGTCACAAGTCAAAATTATAAGTGATATGAAGCCCAATACTTTTTCTCCAAATTGGTTTGACATTTTGAAGTTGTCTCACCAATTTCTATCCATTGCTTGAAATATTTTTTATTCATTTTTTAACTATGTTATGCGAGGTTTTATTTTTTTCAAACCATTTGCAGATAATTAATTAAATTCCAACTATTATTATTTTCATACATCATTTTTTTTTCGAACTATATGGAGATTATTAATTAAAATAAATTAAATTAAATTTAGTTTTTTACAAATTATTAAAGAAAATGTATTTATAAACACTTATAGAAAAGACTGCAAACAAGCTAGTTAAAAATCTTTCATTATTGAAAGAAAGTTTATAATTGTAAAGCATAAGAATTAATGATTGATTTTTTTTTTTTTTTTTTGAGCTCAAACTAAGACAACATCATGTTTAGGTGTGATGAAATCATATGACTGTTGAAAATTGCCTAGATATGTTTCAAGTGATTACTTAAAAATCAGAAGATTCAAGTATATGAACTTGGTTTAATGGCTACAGAGCTAAATAGAACCTTTTATTTAGAGGAAGAGATAATCAGCTTTATTTTTATATCTTAATTAATTTTAATTAAAATGGAAAACTTACACTGGCCAAAAATTAACATATATTTTGTTCTTTGACATCAATGTTGCTGCTGGAGAGTCTGAATGTTGACATTATTCAGGTGGTCATATTTTGGCTTTGAGTGTATATATGTTCTTTCCATGGTACATTTGATATTATTCTCAATTAGGTAAAAAACAGTTCTCAATCATGTATTTAAGATGTCATTTAAGTATTTAGATGTATTTTTAAAGAAATCATGTATTTCCTTATTGTTTTTATAGCTAAATAAACCCGTTGACTATCCATTAGTTTAACCTGGGCGGTGCTAAATTTGTTAAATATTTACCACAAAAAGGCAAATAACATTAAATAAAAAATAAAGGAAAAAACATGATTTATTTACATAAAAATCACATAGGCTGGTTCGCATGCCTTTGAGATATAAATGAACTATTTTATATTCCAAATAAAGTTCCAAAATAAAATCCATTATAAAACAACTCTATAATCAAAATGTCTTTAATCCCGACAAAGGAAAGGAATACTTAAATTTTTTAATTCAAATAAACACAAGGATTTTTTAAAAAATTTAAATTTAATGAAATATTAATATATCAATTTTCTTAAAGATATATTTATATTAATCTACCTCTAATGATGTTCTAACACAAATTATTGTTTAATTATTCTTCAAAAAAAAATCATTCAAACTCATAACTTAACCTTGAAGAAAAAAAATTTTGAAATAAATATGTCCTGTAAAGTATGAAAATGTCTCGATATCGAAATTAATACTCGAGTGAAAGCAAATATTTTTTTTATTTCAAGAACATGATAAAAAAACTGATAAGTTATCAGAAAAGCAAAATGTGAAGTTAATGCCATCTTCACAGTGCTTTATAAGAAAGTTTGATTCGTTTATGAGTCTCTGCCCTTTCTTGCTACATTGAATGCAATTCAGAATTTATCATCATTTTTTTCCTTTGCTTCTCTAGTAGCGATAATAAAGATAACAAAGTATAACTCTCTTGATTAAATCATATTATTCAGTGGTGTTTTTGTCGAGATAAAATTTACAAAGTTCCACCTAATAAAGCCTTTTGCTTTATAAATGAGATGTCCTTAAAAAATCTTAGCAGTTTGAGATGTTATAAAACATCTTACAGATAACTAAATGTGTCATTAATAATCTCGGCAGTTTGTATTATTATTAATCATCTCACAGTTAAATACGCCATAAATCATCTCATAATTAACTAAAGTTGTCATTTACATCGTTAACAAACTATTTTTCCTTTATTATGATTTAGATTAAAAATAAGAGTTTTCATTAGCTATATATGGAATTTTTATACATCGAAAGTATATATAAATGTTTATTTATAGCACTTAAAGATCGAGTTTTTCAATTTTCATAGAAAAATTATAGATTTGATTAAATTAATTAAAAAGTTACTAATTTTAATTTTTTATATTAATTAGTTAGAGCTAGAATTGTTTGATGGATAACTCATTTGGTTTCTACAAAGTTGGAGATCTCCAATGCAAATCCAACAAGTCAGCCGAACCTTAAGTTCCCATATCTATTCCGGAGAGGGCTCAATAAATCTATGGACCGGAAAATCCTACAAATGGAGTAGGAGGAAGAGGGTGAAACCCACTGATACTGCTCATGGAGGTAACACTGAATTTGCTACGAATATGTCTTTCCTATTTAGGTGGACCTCAAGTGAAATTGTCCTCAATTTGAAAAGAACATTAATTTGTTAATCTAAATAAGACTTGTCAATTTATGTGTCAGGTAGAGTTGAATCATGACTGTCCCTGTGGAAATAAATTAAGTATACTTTTTCTCATATTCACCTAATTAGGGCGTTATAAAATGGTAGAATGTATATGTTTAAGGATGTTAGACTAGCTACTCAAGTATTTTCCAAAATTTCTTATAATATAAATTAAATGTAAACAAATTCTGCTAAAAAGAAAATCTCCAGAACGTATATCTACCATTATCTCTAATATTGCTGATCAGTATGTCTTCTGTTGAGCACAATGGGTGATTCTGAATCTGCTATAGATTTATAATATCAAATATCAAATTTTTTTTTAATTCTAAAAAACTTCATAAAAAAAGAAAAATAGTTTCTTAAAGATGTAAATGGCAAACTTTAGTTAATTATGAGATGTCTTTGGAAATTTTTAATCGTGAGATGATTAATAATGCTGCAAACTTCCGAGATAATTAATGACATTTTTTGTTACCTGTAAGCTTTTTATGATGATATATCTAGCAATAAAAAATATCAAATATCTAGCAATTGGTTAATGAACCATATTTTTGTGATATTAATTAATCATTAATAAAATTAGATAATTTTATTTATCCTTAATTCAGAATCATTAGCCATAATATTCTTAAGCTTGAATATTCTTCTGTTAAACCAGGAAAAAACGGGATGGTGCAAGCTCTCTGTCATTCCTGGGAGTGTACGAATAGAGAAAATGTTGACGTAATGTAGAATCCTGGATAACACTGAATTTGCTACACATCTGTCGTTCTGTGGGCTAATGGCTTAGTTCAAAGTATCTTACATGAAAATGAATAACGACATTTCCATTGATAAATTTTTTATTCCTTCGATAAATAATTCTAGTTACTAATTTTCATGTAAGATCCTTGTTTTAAATATTAAATTTTCACTTATAAAATAGAAACATCTTATTAACTATCCATGTGATGAAATTTATAATAAATTCATTAAAAATTAAACAATTTAACTAAACAGAAGGTGTCTAAAACTTCTTGATATGAATAGTATTTATTTATTTCCTTCCCTTCTATAAAAGACGCATTGTACTGACTCTATTACATTAAAAAAAAGGGCTATAAAAAAAAAAAGAAAAGAAAACTGTTTACCTGGCTAAATCTTTTCAGTACCATCATTACAAGGTGAGAACTCCACTTCCCAAAACTTTAATTTCTCTGTTCCAAAGCCGTTTTTCCCTCTTTCCAAATTTAGCCAATTCTTCCCACCATGCTGGTAATGCGATGACCAGCGCTTATTGCGTAATCGACAAGCAATTTTCCACTTCACCTGATCAGCTTCCTTCTTCTTTTTCTTCTTCTCTTTTTCTTTTCTTTTCTTTTCTCACGTTCTGTTCCCACAGACGCAATCTCTCTACATTCTTGAAGGAGTTTTCCTTATTATCGAAGCGGGGCCAAAATAAGAAGAGAACTATGGGGTGGAAAGGGAGGGAGAATCTTGATAATGTTCCTCTACGCATGAAATGACCGTCGCCCGGTTTGGTGGAGATCGCATAACTTTTGGAAGGCAGTAGTTACCGTCATGGGTATGCTATAAAGCTGTTGACCGTTGCCTTTCCAGCAGCAATTTTCTTCGCATCCAGGGCTATCGGTGGTGTTGATGAGAATTATCTGCCTTAGCGCTTCGCATTTAATACTTTTCTGGACATTTATACGTAATTCGAATCTATACATTCTTGTCTACTTAGTAATAAGAGTTTGGATTGGTATTAATAAATAAATACTAAATAACGTCTTTAAGCAGTGGTAGTCAACCTGGTCTCTACCTCTCACTAGTGGGTATTCCAACTTTCATGGTGGGCTGCAGGAGTTTTGTCAGCTAATTTGACTTTTTAAAAAGGTTTAAATGGAAATTTTCTAAAGTGTTGTTTAAAAATGCCTGTATCCAAATATGTGGAAATGATATTCAGTCTATTGATGCTTTTCTCCACCTCATATCTTGTGGAATCAGGTTTTTAATGCTGTTAATCATATTATGACCAAAGAATGAAATCTGAATATTTCCGAAACAGGAGTCCTTCATTTGTTCCTTACAGAAATTGATCTAGATATCCAGTATTTAAATTTGTAATATCAGGCTCAGGATCCCATTAATAATTTAAGTAATTTAATTTCATTTCATTAGATTTTGTGCTTATGTGCACGCAATGTATAAAATGAAAATAATTACAATAAGTTGTTTTTTATAAAGATTTATTCTGCCAAACTTAGCGGAAGTCCGACAAAGTATTTGATAAATTATTATTATATGTTTTAACTTGCTGTAACTCTGCTTCATAAATTTTATGAAGTAAAATAATAATAAAAGTAGTTATTGTTGTACCGGTGAGCAGTTATAAAATATTATTACTAGCAGAGATACAAAAGTGGGCTTAAATATAAAAAGGTTGACTACCCTTGCCTTAAAGGATTATCCAGAGCATATTCGTATCTCGGAACAATACGAGTTAACTCTTGGGAAAATTAATTTCGAATTCTGGACTAAAACGAGTATTTTGGGCTACTTTACATTATTCTAATGCAAGCACGAGTTCAATTGCAATATCGTACATCTAGCAATCATTCTATAGCGATATATTGCTTTACAGACATTTACCCAGGAACTATGGAGGTATCTTTCAGTACCTAATATTGCGGAGGTATTTTCAGTATCCAATACCCGGAGGTATCTTCAGTATCCAATATGGAGGTATCTTCAGTATCCAATATTGCGGAGGTATCTTCAGTATCCAATATTGCGGAGGTATCTTCAGTAATGTAATTTATAATGGCTTGCATTTATCTTCAGTTACTTAATTGCTTTGCTTAATTGCTATTGTTTTCCATTACTTACGTATCGTATATACATTATCGTATTGTCTAGCAACAATCTTTCTATAGCTATTTATGAGTCATTTTCGATGCCCTTCAGTATCCAAGAGCTGTGGAAGTATCTTCAGCACCCCTCGGTGATACCTTCAGTAGTATAATTTATGACTGCTTGCATATGCCTTTCGTTATTTAATTACTATTGTTTTCCATTATTTTTTAATCGGAAAACATTCTAATCATTTAAGGGATTAATTATAACAGCTTTCATATTTCTCACTGTATAGTGAATAAAATATGTAAAATGTTTATGTACTTTCTATTTTCTATGTAACACCCCTTCATCAAACGGACAACGGCCAAGTGGTAGTTCATTTATCGCCAAACATTATAAAGTATGTTACTGATACGCCAATGTGCATCTTCAGATCATTCACTTTTGCAGACAAAAAGAATCTTAAAAGCAGAGTCTTTAGAAAATGAAAAAAAAATTCGCAAAAAAGAGTAATCCAATAGAGAATGGACAACTGCTTGAGATTGTGCTGTGACCAAGGTGACTCACAGAGAATAGCTATAAAGTACGGTCACATTAACGGTTATAAAATTTTGATCTTCCTTCTCCATTGCGTTAAATTGTTTATTTCTCAAAATTGTTTGCAACCAAGTTATTGTCTCTCGTAATGAGAACAACTATTTTGAATCATATTATGTATTACGAACACTCCCAAATGGGTGACAAAGAGGAATTGCATTCAGGAAAAAAAATTCAGGAGTAATTGCCATGATTTGTGCTTTATATGATAAATGCAGAAAGCTCCGGCCAAACCTCCAGCTGCATTCTCCACTGACATGAATCTCAACGTTTCTGAAATGAATGATTGGAATACATGTATTCGGATCTTCCTCTTGTACTATATTAGCGTGCATATATTATTATTGATGCACGTATCGGAATAGGTTTTAGGTTGAAATATCTTTAAATTCTGAATATGCATCATATGTTGAAACGTCTTCTGAATATGAATCATAATTTCTGAATATTTCAAAAATGTCTTCCAGTTATAGATAATAGTTAGAAAAAGAATTCTTTTTTTCTGATCAAAATCATCAATTTTACAAATATGACTTTTTCCCAATGACCTAATTTAAACTCTGTATATGAGTTTAAATTAGGTCATTGGGACAGTCATATGAACACCAAGCATTCGATAATTTTTATAAGATATTTTAATTATATTAATAATCAGAAAGGCATAAAAATTATTAAAGACGTTTAAAAGTTTCCTTAAAAAAAACGAACGAAGGTTGAACAAAAGGCCAAGAATTAGAGTTTGAGAATGGTAAAACTTTTTACCTTGATATTGAAGACAATTTAATCCATTAAAAAAAAAATTTCTCATTTGCTATTGTAAGTTTTGAAGTTATTAAAGAAAAACCTTCAAGCAGTTTATTGTTTTTCCAAGAAGAACAATATGAAAGAAAGTGCCTAAATTTTTGAAAGAAAGTCCTTGAATATTCGATATAATTCATTAAAAAAAAAGAATATAGGGAAAAAGTCCAGTTCTTCTTAATGTAGCTTCAGTTTGTTGCAGGCAAAGAAGGCGTAAAGACAAATCTTTGTCATACTCCTATAAAAAGAATTCACATGGAATAATATCGTAGTAAATAGACTACTACTTGATATTGTCCGTGTGACTATGGACAATCACTGATAAAATACGCAAATAAAACTTTGATTTTCTACCCACATTGAGTTAAAATTTTTACTTCTTATTGTTGCTTACAACGAAGTTATTGTCATGCTAATTTTTGAAATGCAAGAGTAATAACAGTTATCACCAAGACATAGTTATATTAATAGTAGTTTACATGATTGAATAAGGCTGTTGATGTTCTTTTCAATAAATGGTTGTTAAAAGTAATAGTGAAATTGTATATTTAATAATTTGCGCTTAACAATTTTTCAGAAATTTATATGCAGTTTAAATTTCTCTATAAATTCTATTATTAAATATATCTTCATTCATCAAAATAATAAAAAAAATATATAATAGTATTTTATAATTATTAAATATATTTCTAAAATAATTTATGATCTATAAAAGCAGCCTGTAATTACTATCATAAGTATGTTTTAAATCTATTGATCATATATTGTCAGCGTATTGCTTAACATTATTACTGTAGGAAGTGAAAAAGTATTGCATATGAATCACTAAGGCATAAAATCTACACGAAAACTTCTAATAGTCATAATAAGAAAAAGAAAAATGAATGTAAAAACAATTTCGTATCCTTCGAATTAGTACCTGTTTTAAGTTAGAATTTCCATTTTTATTTATCATTTATTTCCGTGCTGCCTCAAAGCATTCAATATAATAATATTTTTATTCACATAGAAATATTTCTGGGTCATTTTACAAATTGGAACTCTAGCAGTTTACATTTATAGTAATGACAGTAGTAGTTATCGTTATATTTCTAGTAATAGTAATAGTACCAGTAACTATGCTCATTACATAAAGGTGTTGACCATTACATGCCGGCAATTTTCTTAATATCATGTTCTCCAGACGGCGTTAACGCATTATAATCGCATTTCTAAGCAACTCACATTTCATATTTTCTTAGACATTTATGAATAGATATTATCATTGTCTTAGAAATTACCTCTAAGGTACTTCTTCGAATGAAATAGCAAAATGATAATTGCTTTTGGACTAAGTTAAGGCCATACAGAGGATGAACAAGTTGTTCCCAGCCAAATGACAATGATGAAGCATAGTCATAGGCACGAATTCCCCATTGTGAGCAAGCATTGCCGTGAAACTAACTATAATTCTATGTATTAAGGATTCTATTCCTTTTGTTTCAAATTTAATAATTGTATGCTGTGTTTATACAAAAACGTAATAATTGAACACTCTACATCATTTTCTTACCATTCTATCGCTCATAGCGCTTTCTCCATACACTTCACAAAGTTTGCTGACGCACTTCTGCCGCTTTCACGTCTTTTGCATTTAAAAAAATTAATAACACTGTGTATTTCCCAATCGGTGGAATTTTCAACAATCTGAGACATTTTATGTAAGCATAAATAAACATTGGCGCAAATTAAGCCTGTGGATAGTCGATAGATAAAGATACCTAGTGCGCATGCACGAAATGACAATCACAGTCTGGAGTGGACACATTTTAAAATAATAACATAAAAAATACTCCTCATATTAAATAAATAATGCTTAATTATCATATCCTTCATTTTTTATAAATAATATAAACAGAAGTATTTATATGCTTAAGGGCGCATTGTAAACCACTGAAGGCAGTCGATAATCGTCATTTACATGGTTGTGTTATCTATAGTTACGCTGAAAACTTTCTATGGGTTTTTTTTTTCCCCCATCTTAACTGTAAAAAGAATAGTGAAGTCCGTTTCTCTTTTAATTTATGTAAGAGAATTTTACCAGGTAGACCTTATGGGGAGATCGAGTTCCTGTACTTTTACTCCTTCTGAATTATACTTTTATTTATTAACTTAACAAAAATTATTACAATTTTTCATAATTAAAAGTATTAATTTGTGATTTACAGTAAACACTATCGAACATGCTACGAAGTTGTTGATAGTGCTTTATAAACTTTTGTTTTCAGCAAGAATACCTGAAGAAGTAATAATGGATTTTTGTTTTCTATTGGCGATTTACGCTTAATAGTTTTTAGACATTATGCTGTAGTTTAGATCTGGGAGTTTTTATTAATTGAATAACGTATACAATTATCATAATCTTAAATTCTCTTTATTATATTTATACAAAAATGTTTCTAATAGCAGGAGTGATAAATAATGGCTCGCTACATCATAATTCCGTTTTATTTTTTAAAAAAATTAGAATTGGTAATTTTTTTTCATTTTCAGATTTTGCTGAAATTTTAAAACTAATAACATTTTTAGTTTAATAATAATAAAATTAAAAAAGCATTTAGATAGTAGAAAATATTTTATACAATAATTTCTATATATATATATATATATTTTCAAAACAAAAGATAAGATCCTTCGTTAATAATGTGCTAACCTAGATGTAAGATTCAAACCACGTATTTTTTTTTTTTTTTTTTATCTCTATGATAATTATTGCAGAAACATCTTCCATTTTAAAAACTGCTCTCAACAAAGTGCACGTGGTTGTTGCTGAGTGATACATTAAAGTGCGCAACCCGATTTTCATCCATACATATCTGAACAAATATTTTTAGGCTTGAATGCGAAAAAATCAACGCATTAAAGTCATTTGACTTGACATTTTTGGCACGTGGCTACTTCCAGAAATCGAACCTAAAACGGAAATACTTATTACATGCATGTAACATCTCACACGAATTCTTTAATGGCTATTTTTTTTATTTTATGTCATTTATTTTTTATTATATTTAAATAAATGAAGTATCTATTTTTGATATTATTCGATTTTTATGCGTGTATACCCTGCGGCCAAGCACATGTGGTACATGAATGCATGCCCTCCACAGTCACAAGTCTGTGTGTCCCTGTTCTGTAGTAATTCCGTTGAATTGTTACACTGCCAGTCTCTGAGAGTGTCTATTCCAAACTGTTTTGGAATTCTAAAACGTACACCCCCTCCCCACCCACTCCCATGGGTGATAAATAAAATGCTAATGTTCAAGATGAAAATCTCCGACAATTGTAAAAACTATAACTTAGTAGAGTGGCCTGATGGCCGAGTGACTCGTGCTCCGGTGCCATAAGGATGGTACGAAATCCACTTTAAAACGTAGGTCTCTGTTTAACAGGACTGTAGAGCTTGTGCGTAGGTCTGACAACTCCACCCCCAAAAAAAAAACAATTCCGGTCTCGAAATCTGCTAGTAGACAGATGACTTTGGCCCACCATGAGGCTGGTGCACTAATGGAAAAGAAGATACCATAACAGCAGTTATCTCCATGAACTTGGCTATGTTAGCAATATAAATTGCTTAATGTAAAAGTTTTGTTTTGTCTGTGTTATCCATAAATGATATCAAGGAAAATTATATTAAAAATTTAATTGACAATTTTCATTTAATATTTTGCTAACAGTTATGCTGAGTTTGATTCTGCACATTTTTTGTGCTTATTAATGCCACTTGATGTTTTATTAACTAAATAATATCTTTAATTATCACTGTTTTAAAATATCAGACACTATATTTGAGTTCTTATGCCACTATGACGTATGTAGACATGTAGCAGGTTCAGCGTTATCCTAGATTGACGCAGAAGGAGATAGTTTTACTCCATATTATTCTAGCGCAATTTAGTATAAAGTATTTAAAGCAGAGTCATCAAGTAAGTTTTTTATTCTCCACCCCAAACTCAATGTAAAGAACTTTTCGGTTTACATATTTATTGTACTTACACTAACATAAACAAAATAAATTCAGCTTAGCTACGCTGAGCGGCGTTAACTCGAAAACCCAACGACAAGAAAAAAGTGAAGCACACAAAAAAGAAAGTGAAAATGAAAATGAAGCATGCAAGGAAGAGAAAAAAATAAGGAAACTTTGAACTTGAGAAAATGATAATTCAGACCTCGAAATCCAATTCCACTCCAGTAACTAGTGAAGAAATAGTTCCGAGGCCCAATTTCTGCAGTCTACAACAGATCCTGTAAAATTTAATCTAAGAGCTGATGTCATCAATGTTTGTGATCTTTACACTTCTAACTAGGAGGCTAAGTTAAATAAAATCAATTAGGTTATTCGGTTGCTGTTTCTTTTCCCATCAAACATAGTTCAGCTTATAGCTAAAGAAAGAGCCGACGATTACGGCTACTTTAAAGAGTTACAGCTGAAAGGTTTTAAGTTTAGTTTCAAGAATTGTAGAATACTGTTCACTCAACATAAAAAAGAAGCAGAAGTATCCTTGAAAGGTCTTATGTTTGAATTGAGAACATATTTGGAGAAAGGGCTCAATAACGTACAAGGAATGATTTTGAATCTTTATGGTTGACGACCAACTCAAGATAAGGGCACCCAACGAAGTGCGGAAACTTTTAATGAACAGTTGGGAAAAATTTGCTTCGTCATTAAAGATGGCTGACTTGTTGAACGATTCATACACCTCATCTCGAAGTCAAATGGTTAATTTCAGAACTTTGGAAGGAAACAAATATTAGTGTGTGCTGAGCATGTGACACCCAGTGGAAATTCGGGTCAAGAGGATTTCGTATCAAAATCAGGAACAACCAAGATCTCTAAAGTGTTACGAATTCGGATTAGCACAACATTTGCTTTCTCGTTACCCTCAGATGACAGGAACTTCAATGACATCAAGAAGGAATCAAATGGGAAAGGAGATGTCAATGAGAAATGATCCTCTGGATAGGAACAAGAACAGGAGATCAACCATGTTCAGATTGTGCAATATCTATGAAATTAATTAATGATATGCTCATTTCCTCAGCTTCTCAAAAGGTATTGAAAGAAAATATATAAATCCCTGAACAGGAAACAGGGGTCGAAGAATAAGGAACCCTGACGATTTTCAAGCTTTTTATTGGCGGTTTGAATTATAAAACGACAGAAGAATGTTCGAAAACTCATTTGGGAAATTTAGTGAGAAAATTAACATTTTAATACAAAATACTCATACTTGATACCTATAATTTGGCTAGATCACCTACTAGCATGCTCGCACACCTACTACGATGTCCAGGTTGCAAGACAGGTTAACAATGTAACGCGAGGTTAACTCAAAACGTGCTGTACTTCGTGATGATCACAAACTGTACGTGAATGGATTAAAAGATGGCTCCGGGTGAAGATCTTCGTCAATATTTAGGTGCATGTGATACCATTGTACGCGCGAATGCCATTGCGGGCGAAGCAACTGGCAAGAAACGACATTCTGCTTTGCGTCGAATTCAACGATTATGACCCTCTCGATAAAATTGTTCTTCGAGTTCACAACTTTAAAGGTCGACGACTTGAAGCCGAGACAGCCCTTTAAAAGAAGAAATGGGACGATTTAAAGAAAATCTTCAGGAAACTGTCGTCGCGATGGGAATAAATTTGATAAAGTATTGGTTATGCAGATGTACTCTCGAAGATATCAACAGGGACATGAAATCAATCAAGTTGAGAGATATGATTTTTTTTTTATATAGTTTACTTAACATACTGATTCTTTATATGAAAAGACTGGTAAATGTAAATGTAATATGCACTATCTCATGTTTTCTTCAGAAGTTTGGTTTGGTTAGTCGCTCTACAGTCATCTTGTGCACACTTTGCTCTAAACAGACCGGGACCTACAGATTAATCCCCCCGCCATGACCCCGCCCGGACGAACCCGAAACCTGTGGTACCGAGCGCCAGAGCGCTAGTCACTTGGCCATTCTGGCCCTTTCTTCAGAAGAACAGATTTCTTCACAGATTTTATAATATTAGCAGTTTAATTTTTTTTATGCATTATGTTCTTTAATTATTGTGGTATTGTATATTTAATTAGTTAGTAATTACATTTTTTGTGTTGTATTCCCATTCTGATGCATGCTTAATTATAATGTTTTACAAAATATGGGAAATTAAAAATGAAAATTTTCAAAACAAAAAATATAGTGAATTTTGTGGACAATGAATACCTTGTAAAAGTTGCAGTGAAGAATAATTTTTATTTTGAAAATAATTTTTTAGTTTCTTGCTTGTTTAAAAATTTTTTAAAATATATATAAATTTTATATATGCATATAATTTTTTAAAAAATATTTATACCTATATAATACAGATCGATTTAATAGCTTCCCTCTGTAATATATAAACAGATGGATAAATGTACTCCTTCCACATCCCCCGTCCTCCTTCTGAATTAGAAAGGAATATTAAGGATGGGTTTCCATGAGGTCAGCCAGATATGGCAGAAAACGGAAATCGAATCTCGCTGATTCCGGTTCCCAACGGATACTAAAATCCCTTCGATGTGAACCCTAGGAAGTCGGAACCTTAGTCTCTTGAACCTACTACTAAATGTTCACTATTGCTTTCAACTTAAATGACATTTAACTTCTTAACCCCGACTTCAACAGAAAACAGGAAAGATGATTTAATCATGAATTGAAATCTTGATTTGTTTTGCTGTGCTCGATAAACTTACGCTTTGGTGTAAAACGCATCAGTGAAGTTTCCCGTTTTTTCGCTTCTTTCTTGGTCTTCAGTTTTCAGTGGGAATCCAACTTAACTATCGTTGTAGATTAAATCATGGTCGTCGTGGTAGGATGAGATTTTTTTTTTTTTTTTTTAATTTTTTAATTTTTTTCTTAGTACTTACAAAGCAAGTCACAAAGTTTCCTAAGTCTTCTTTAAAAAAAAATTTATCGAGAATTATTGAGACACTAGTTACTTTTGTATACTCTAAAGATGCTTTAATTAAATTATTAGAGGATGAATGTACAAATCACGAAGTATTCCACTGTTTGTACAGTTATAAATGGAGTCCTGATTATCTAAAACAGTTAAGTTCTGTGCATTAATTACACATATTTTTAAAACTTACATACGATGTTGATATAGTTATTTGCCGCAGCAATGGTAGACAAAGTGCAAATTTTGCATTACTTAGTGTGCAGCATAGTGAAAGACTGCTACATTGTACCCACATTTACCCCTGCAACGTCAAAAGGATGACATTATAGAGTTCCTCAATATTTCTTACTCAACCTCCTATAGCTCAATGGAAAGATTTTCCGATTTATCCTAGACACTTTGTCGACTTATCCCTACCTATCGTACCCATCTCTTTTATAGACACATATTCTTTCACTCAGATATTATTCCTCAGGTATCGAACGAAGTTCAAAGAATTTGATGTCCCAATACGCCATCATTCAGCCACAAATTTAATTATAGGAAAATTCTTAAAAATAATGATTAATGTTTTTCATTTGATTTAAATATATATCTACAAATCCTATTTTAGTTTTTATATATTTTTATTTCAGTGATTAATATTTATTCAAATATTTAAAATAAATCACTACACATGAAGAAATCTAAGAGTATTGTACTACGAAAATTTTATTTATCCTTGAAGATATCATCCATTGTAAAGTTTTTTTTACTTACTTTTTTATCTAATAACTTTTATTAGAAGTATATAAGTATTTTTTGCATTCATCGCGAAACATTTTTGTTTCTTCAAATATAGTCCAAGGAAGAAAAAAAAAAAAGGAGTTAGATTCCTTCAGCATTTAAATCTAATTGCTTTTTTTAACAATTGATTTCGTCACTTCTAAATTTTAAAAATTATGAACAATTCAAAATAACAACTTTTTCATTTAATTCAATTTAATGATTAAAATAAAAAAAATTAAATGATTCGAAAAAATTTTTCTGAAAGAACATTTTGAATAAAGAAA
Source organism: Caerostris extrusa (assembly GCA_021605095.1). Taxonomy (NCBI): domain Eukaryota; kingdom Metazoa; phylum Arthropoda; class Arachnida; order Araneae; family Araneidae; genus Caerostris; species Caerostris extrusa. The sequence continues at coordinate 15,515 of BPLR01007714.1, forward strand.
TTAATTGAAATTATCCGTAATTGTATAAATCGCTATAAAGCATACAAAGGCAAGAATATATCTCCAAATTAAAAGGATGAATTTTCTAATACTTAATATTCCATGAATATGGATTATTGCATTTATGCTTGTCTTCACCATAAATGAATGTTTTTTGCACATTTAAAAAAATTAGTTAGCTAATAAAATTATATAACATTGACTATTTCTGTGTGTGTGTGTGTGTGTGTGTGTGTGTGTGTGTGTGTGTGTGTGTGTGTGTGTGTGTGTGTGTGTGTGTGTGTGTGTGTGTGTGTGTGTGTGTGTGTGTGTGTGTGTGTGTGTGTGCGTGTCAGAACTATACTCCAGTTTTAAAATATTATATATTAAAATAATAATAATAATAAAAATCTAAAGATCAAGGTTAAAATTTTTATATGAACTTCATGAGAAGTATTGTTTATGAAACTAATTCATTTACAGTAAAAATGATGATTTTCTAATTTACATTTTAAAATGAGGCATACATATTATTGTAGTTGACTTAAAAATATTTTTTTTTTTAATTATAAAAATAACTACCATGAAGTAAATGATTATTCCTGTTTATTTCTTCAAATTTATGTGTCATAGAAAATATTTAAAATCCTAGTTTAAAAACAACAAATTAACAATTTACTTGTAAATGAAAAAAATGCTTGGGTTGGAAGAATTTTAATTTTCCTTTAAGCCATAAATGATTTTTTTTTTTAATTATAAGGCTTCTAACATATCTAAAAATAAAACAAAATAACTCTTTTTGTTATAAAAGTTATCCCATGTGTTTTTGGTTTTCAGTTTTCCTATTTCATGTGGCGTTTTAATTTAAATTCCATTTCCATTCGTCTTCTCTCCATCCCTCCTTCCATTATCTTAAATATTCTCTAATCGAGAAACAGTCTTCAATTAATAGCATTTGGTATCACTTTATTACATTTTTAATTATCAAAAATAAAATTTTAATCCAATGGTATTTGCGTATTATGAACAAAGTAAATTGAACTTCATAAAAGTAAGGATTCATTAATACGTATTTTGATGAGGTAATCGAACTGCAACAAGTTTGTTAGCAATTAACTGTGCCAGTTTTACCAGATTTATAACTTTGTTTACAACGATGCTAACTGTTAACCACGTCGTTCCGAAAGTAGCGTTTTCTCAACTCAATAAAAAAAGAGAAAAAAATTCAAGAGATAATACTCATCTGTTAACAAATCTTAGGTTGATGGTTGTGTAAATAATCATTCGCAATCAAAAATGAAGCTTACAAATTTTGCAAATAATTAAAGTAAGTGTTTTTCTAAATGACATTCACTGCAACTTGTTTATTGAGTATGTCAGTGCTCCAGAATCATTGCTTTTCAAAATAAGCTCTCTCAAAATAATGAAAATATACTTTTTACTAGTCATCGATTGTATACATGACTACGATGTGAATCGAAATAACTTTCTGGGTATATTTCTTTTGTTTTAAAACTCATAAAAGTGGCAAAACTTATTGTAAATATTTCGTTATTAAACGTCTTTTTTTTGTGGAAATTTTATTTAATAAATATATATTGTGTGGGCTTTCACGTGACATGGGTTCAGAAACACCGGGTAGTTCAAGTTCAAGGTGTGGTTGGAATGAATTTTAGTAATTATTTATGTGTGTAATATCTGTTTATTGAGAGATGTCATAAGTATTGGATTTTTATGTTCTAATATGGACATTTCTGCGTATTGTCCTGCGAAAACATCGACTTATTTTAAACATATGGAATATTTTTCTTTCTTCACAAAAATAAATTTGGATTAAATAATGTAAAAAAAAAAATGTCTATTTAAATTTTTTGTGTTAATAATCTGATGTTTTGAAAAAAAAAAAAGTGGAAAAATTATATTACTCCTAATTTATACGTTGTTGTTACATAATACAAAACTCATATGAAATAAATCAAGTTTATAAATTGATTTCAAATTCAAATGTAATTTTAATTTTATTATAATTAATTCAAAACATTTGTTTGTATTATTTTTGGAGCAAAGATAATTGTCAAGGGATTTTGCAAGAAATTAAATTACTGTATTAAAAATATTGGCAGATGATATTGGTGTTTTTTGTACCTTTTTTGCAATATATTTTTTTAAATTTTAATGCTTTTATTGACAATTCTCATTTCCATAGCTTTTACTACATGTCATTATCATTATTAATTAAAAACTACACTGATTTGATGTCATGCTTTTTCAGGTTTTAAATTAAAAGTAATATTTATTATACGATAGACAATTGTTGACTTAAATTTGTCATTATAGGAAAATCAAAATTAAGTACTCTAAAAAAATGAATTATTCAACTTACAAAAAAAAAAAAAAAAACACATCATAACATTGTTAATATAATACAATATATATATATGGCATGCATATTCGTTTAACTATAATGTCACTTGGAAGATTTCTTCAAATTACATATATTAAGGATCATATGTTTTATTTATTAAAAACATCAATAAGATTGTAATATGTTACAATGCTAAAATATTACTCAAGTAAATTCAATAATATGGTGATTTATTTGTAGTGAGGATATATAAATTATATATAGTTTTACTGTGATGCCTGATCTATTGCACTTTGTTATTACAATTTTTTTTTTCAAAATATATTATTATTTTATTTATGTATAAAAAAAAAATTTATAAATGTATTCTGGATTCAATGAAATCAATTATAAATAAATAGCAAGTTTAAAAAAAATGGTTTAATAGAGTAATTAAATTTGAAGTGCTTGAATGAAAACATTCAATTATAATGAATTTTAAACAGTAATGTTTATATATGCCTATATGGGTTTGATATAACTCCCATCTATTATATACAAGATTATTATTCTGCTATTGTTAATAATTATTAGTTTTTGATAATTCCCTTTAAGAATAATATTTAATATTTGATGGACAATATAAATATTGATAGAATTTATTGATCAAAATTTGTTAGTATGATTCTCACATTGATAAAAGAATAACATTACAAATTTTTTAATTAATTTATATGATTAAATCATATATAATGAAACTTCATTATGTTTAAAATTTATGACTAAAAATGTTGCTTTTAGTTTAATTTTTAAAAGATCATATCTTCTAGAAATAATTAACAGTTTTTGTTTAATTCATAGATTTATAGCTGTGTTTAATTCTTTTATTAGATTGTTAAAATCATAGATTAATCTGTATGTTAAAGAAATAACAAAGAATCTACAATAATAGCATTTTATTGTAAAGCTAATTTTTAAGTAATATTTTTTCTGTGTTCATAAAATATTATATTTAAAAATTTTCTGTATTTTTAAATTATTGCTGCTTTTATTATAGAATCTATTTTTGGGGATAGTTTTTCTTAAAGAAGCAAAATGTCAGGTTCTGTTAGTACATTAGAAAGGATCAAACGATCCAGTGAAGAAAAATCAAATTGTTTGCTTACTTCCAATAGAAGCCCAGAAAATACAGAAAAGGTATAATTGCTTTATTGAGTTCAATTTTATAATTTTTTCTCAATTTTTAATTCATAATAAAATATTATTTTTTGATATACTATATGATTTTTACATCATTTATAAAATTTTCTGTAAAATAATTCTACAAGTTAGAGTATTTTATCCAATTAAGATCATATTTTCAATAATAAGGAAATGTTTCATAAAGTTATATTGTTTTTATGTATGATATTAAGTTTAATTTTTTGATTCAAGGAAGTTGTATGATTTTTTAATATTTTATTTAATACAAAATTAATTTTAAAATATTTTTATTTGTGTCTTCAGTATATACATGAAACATATTTTCATTTAAGTATAAATTATTAATAATTCATTTTTGTTACATAATAATTGATTGTAATATTTAATTTTTGTTAGTTCCATTGGAGATAATGACTCTTGGGATTCTGTCTACAAGCCAACAACAGTATCATTTAGATATGAGAGTCAACCTGGTATTAAACGATATGTTCATTCATTGAAACATTTACTACCTGTTCGTGTCAGAACAGGGTAAGTATTTTATGCACTTTTTTTTTTTTTTGCAAAAGATGATCATAAATATTTACAATATAAATAAATCCCTTTCATCATTTGCTTTATATCTGCTACATGAACATTTTTTTTTTTGTGTGTTCTCTTCCAGAGTTGTTCTAAAATCTTATTTTTTTTTTATAAGATTTTTTTTTTTATTTAACAATGTTGTCTCTCTTAAGCATGTATGCTTTCCCCAATGCTACTCCAGTTTGTTTGATTCCTTTCAAATAGCAGAATTATTTTGTCTAATATTTAAGAATTAGCATTTTTTTATTAGAATAAAATCTTTTCATTATTAATCTCAAAAGATTAAACAAGTAGGGGTGGGGGGTTGCATAACCCTTGCAAACCCTTTTACTCCTCACAATTTTTTTTTTTTTTTTTTAGTCTATTGTGAGCAATTTATACAACTTTCTATCAGATCTTTCTTGTTTTATGTATTTATGAAGAGTATCATGTACTCATTCACTTGACATACCTAAGATACTCATAAAAATAAGGATCTTATGCCTTACCATGTATCATCTATCATCATATTATTCATCAATGATATATGGAATAGTCATTTGGATGAGGTGTTCAGAGAATTCAATGTTACTTCTGCTAACATGACCTGCTCCAATGTTACTTCTGCTCCTTAATATTATAGTAATTTACCTTTCACAATGTTAACAATGCATTTTTTTTTCTCAACTCTCTCCATTTTTAGAACTTGCAAAGTTTTTTACTTAAAAAGAAAGAAAAAAAAAAAAAAAAATGAATGATCTTGCTTGAAGTTGGAATGTGTGTTTCTCCAAAAGATGCTAACTGAAAATAGCCCTGATATATAACTTTGATGTATTTCTCTGATTTTCCTTAAATTTTTTTCTTCATATAGGTAAACTAGATCTTAATAAATTCCTTTTAAGAAATTCTCTTTCTAAATCCCTCACTAAATATCAATTATGAGCTATAAAATATTAGATATTAACATAAATTACATAGAAGTTGAGAACAGTTTTAACATTGGGTTGTTGTTTTTTTCTGTATTTTGATATAAATTTGTTTCTTCCTCCCTTTTTTTTTATCAGCCAGTGCATTAATTCAATGCTAAATTCAAAATGTATATTGAATAATAAAGAATAATAATTGGGAAAAAGCTCATTTTCTTTTTATATAAAGAAATGATGTTAGGCTATAAATGATTAAAAATTATGAAATTAAAATTATATCACAACTAGTCTTATTTATTTATTTTTTTTTTTAAGTATGCTTTTTTTTAATTTAAACTATTTTTCTAGTCCTGGGACTTATATGCCGGTTGATATGACAGGATGTTGTGCCTTCACATTTTTCTCTTGGATCACTCCTTTGATATGGAGAACTTTTCGAAGAGGATTAGTGCAATCAGATTTATATCATTCTTCACCTTCTGATAGTTGTCATATTAATGGTGCCAGGTGAGTTTTAATAACATCTATTGTTATTGATTAATCTACCATAAATAATCTAATATCAGCGGTATATCACGAAGAATTGCTTACAGAGTAATCAAAATTTCCATGAAACATTTACAATGCTATAATTGCTATTTAAATGCAATATATATGTTAAATGATGGTGTTAATGGTAAATAACTAAAATATTGCTAATTATTGAAATACAATTCTTGTTCATTTTTGTTGTGCAACAATAAATTTTGAATTTTAATAAATTTTCAAAGTTAGATGCTAATTTTTCCAGTAATCTCCAGCACTTGAAAAGATACTGTAGTGTATCTGTAGAGATGTTTTCATTCATTTTTCTGCTATGATACAGTGAAAATATAGTATTTCTTTATAACAATAAATTAGCATGCTTCTTTATGTTAAGATGTATTTCTATTAGTCGAATGCACATTCTCACCATGGAACATTAAAATGAACCATCTCTGTAGGTGCAGATCACAATCTATTGATAAAATTTATAATTAATTTAAAAACTCAGTATGATTCAAAATTTACTGCTTTCACAATGAAAATGTGCAAGCGATGTATTTTTTCGCAAACTAATTTTTACTTATTTACCTTTAAAGTCGGGTTATTAACATGAAAAATTAATATAAATTCAAATTAATTGAAATGTTTGATAAATACAAACCATTAAGCATAGTTTTTCTCAATTATATTTATTGACAATTAATTATTTAAATTGCTTTATTTTACAATTTTTTTTTTTCCTGTAAAAACATGCATATTTTGCAGTAATAAAATTCTTTTAGGCATGTTTCATTAATTCTTTTGAGATTTTTTTTTCATAGTTAGTCAATTGTCTGTTAAGATTTTCAAAAAAAAAAGTAATTATTTTATTTTTATACGTTTTTATAACATTATTTTTAGGTTCTCAACTATATGGTCCAGAGAAACTAAGAAACATGGGCTTCAGAAAACTTCTCTTTCTAACACACTGTTTCTTTTCATGAGAACTCGTTACATTATTTCTTGCTTAATGTATATTTTATGTGTGCTATTTGGATTTGTCGGTCCTGTAAGTTGACAAATGGAGTCTTTATATTATTTAAAATCTTATTTTTTGCATAACTTTCTTTGTTTATATCTCATTTAATTACAATTACTTTTTATCCTACCAATTTTTAATACAATATTTACTGTATTTAAAATTTACAGACACTTTAGTGTGTTTATTGTAAAATAAAAATCCTAGTTCATGATACAATACATATTTTTAAAATTATATATGAAGCATTTTAGACAATAAAAATATAATATATTCAAAAGTTTTATAAGTAAAGTGCCAAACATCAAATGTGAATTGAAACATAGCTATTATGTTTTATTGTTTTGAAAGGCTGTTTTATTGTTATAACAAAAAGCATAGAGTTTAAATAAGTAAAAGTAAAAAGTTCTGAGTGCTTCAATTAATTGTAATTTGCATTAAAACTAAAATAGTTTAATTGTATGTTGAACTATAATTTTATCAAATAAAATTATAAAGTTCCTAAAATATTTTTGAATGCCTACTAATTTTTAAAATTGTGAATTTAGTCATTCAGTGAAATGTTTAGCTTTGTTGTTTTTATTTCAATTATTAAATTAAAAAATAATATCACAAAATAGAAAATTACATGACTAGTGAAAATAACTATCCATAATTGCAAACATTTTTAGAGGGAATATAATGCCTCTAATAATTGTACTATAAAGTTATATTACAATTAATGTAATGAATTTTAACTTTTATGACTTTTATTAAATTAGTATAATAATGACTATATATATTTAAACACAAGTTTTTAATCACAAAACTTACTTCATCATTTTCTTTATAATTATAAACCATTACTTGTATGTATAAAAGCATTACTTGTATGTATAAAAGCATTACTTGTATGTTGTATATCAGATCTGTTATATTAGATTGAGTATTAAAAGTTTTGATAGTTTGATTTTTTTTATTGTAATATATTTTTTCAGACTATTTTCATGAGACTTCTACTTGTATACATACAAACCCCAAACAACGAAGAATATTATGGTTTTACCTGGATGATAGGACTTCTTTTCTGTGAAGCTCTCCGTATAGTGTGCCTTTCTCTTATGTGGGCCATCAATATCAGGACTGCAATCAGAGCTTCGTCTGCTGTGTCGGCTCTTTTGTACAAAAAAATCACTTCTTTAAGGTCGGTGTCTAATGCATCTACTGGAGAGGTATGCATTTTCAGAACATATTTACATAAATATTAATAACCAATTTTTAATTGATTTGTAGTGACCTTTAATTGATATGTAATTTTTATTTTCAGCTTGTAAATTTGTTTTCTAATGATTGTAGGAAAGTTTTTACTATGGTATACAACTTTCCTTTGATCATAGGAGGACCTCTTGTTGTTGTTGGAGCTATTATTTTCACTTGGTGGTTGCTAGGACTTTTCTGTTTAGTTGGAGTTGCTGTTTTCATAATTACATACATTTTTCAGGTTGGTATAGTTTTTAATACGTTTACTATATTTAAAGTAAGTTTAATTAAAATTAAGTAGTAATGTAATCATTAGCATTCCACACTAAAATAAAGTTGGTCTTGTTTTATTTTTAAATTGATGCAAGAGAAATACAATAAATATGTTGTTTAGCTTGATAAAAAAAAAACATTATCAATTAAGTTTGAATTTCACCTCATGTTTTTATCGGCAAAAATATTTTTTGCTCAATATTCATGGTCTGTTCTGCTTTATTTGATCATTTTGTTTATGCAATTATTTCATTTTTTACTTGTCAGTAATTATCCATCTTGTAGAATTCTATTTTATTTATTATTATTAATCTCTTTTCTTGATGTAATAATGTTATGGTGATAGAAAGTAGTATCATTTAGTTTATTTTATAAATTTTTATTAGTACAAATTTGAAAATTTTTGTTGTTGCACTTTTATATCAACTTCTCCATCTATTACACACACATATATATAAACAAAATTAGTTGTACAATATTTTTGAAATAGTCTGAAGAATGCAAAACTAATTTAAATTTTCTATTTATTTATTATTTTTGTAAGTGTTTCAAAGCAAAAATATATTCTAGCAACTGGTTGCCCTTATGCATTTCATATTTGTCGATATATATACAAAGGCAAGACAAGACTATTTCTTATATTTATTATTATGCTATATATATTTTTTTATTTTTCAGTTTGTAATTTCCTACATATCAGCTCACTATCAGAAAAAAACTGTTGAAGCAACAGATGAAAGAGTAAGTTTTAAAATTTTACAAAATTGTGTAGTATGTAACATAATTATTTTAATATCAAAATTACAATCAGTGGTATATTTTTAGTTTAAAATAACAGAATAACAATACATTTCAGAAATATTACAATTCTCTTCTCAAAGAAATTTTTTTCTTAACCTCTAAATTTGTATTGAAAAATAATTTATTAAATTATTAATAATAATTTATTAAATTTTTTTAATTTAAAAATCATTAATACATGTATATAATAGCAGAAAATAATGCGGGAAACTTATATAAATATTGAATATTTTTCTTTTGATAATTTTTTTTTTCTTCAGAAAGTGTTCAAATTTTTATATTTATATTTTTAGGTATCTTTGATGTCGGAATTCTTGTCTAATGTGAAACTAATTAAATTGTATGCGTGGGAAAAGCATCTCATTGAAGGAGTTAGAGGTAAGATTTTTCTATTGTTATTTCTATTAAAAAACATTTAATAAATCTTTAATAATAAAATTCCATAAGATTATTTTATTATAAAATTTCAAAAAATAACTTTTTTTTTTATATATAACAAATAATTTTAAGTATCTCATTCCATTGCAAAAGGCAAATACTTCACTCAAAAAATTTTTGAGCACAGAGTAATTTATAAAAGAAGAAAAAAGTTCTATTTTATATTTAAAAGACTATTATTCTAATCGTATTGCTTAAAAGAACTTTTAAATTATTTCATTTTGAAATGAAGAATTTGTGAATAAGAAAAATATTATTTATTAATTTTTATATCATTTATTGCAAATCAATACTTAATGAATGCATTTTCATAAATATAAAAATTATTTTTTTTTAAATTCTTTATTATGTAATATTATCTTAATTGTCATTCATGAGATCGCGTTATTTTTATGAGTGAGTATTTTTTTTTTTTTAAATTGTTTGCTTGTAATAATCATTTTAAGTTCAGATAAAATATTAATTTTAAACTATTTTTTGTGAATTCCTGTAGGTTCTAGAATTACTGAGAAAAGTTATATTGAAAAAGTTCAGTATCTCCGTTCTGTAAGTTTGTCGATTGCATCATTGACTTCAGTAATGGCCACAATTTTTACATTATTAGCTTATACACTTTTTGGATTTGATATTACTCCTGCAGAGGTAAGTAGTTAAAGTAAATATTTTTTTTTTAATTTTGTTTTGTTAAGCTAAATTGAGAAAATAAATAATTTATTAAATAATTGAGATCTAATGCATTAAATTAAAGTAATAAGTAATCAAATTAAATTGTATTTTTATTTCAATTACATATTTTAAATCCATAAAGGATTAATTTTTTTAAATTTATGTTGATGAATACATTAAAATGAAAAACATTTTGGGATTATTGATCAGAAATGTTGACCTTCTTAAGATACAAAAGAATAATTTATATTTATTTTATTAGTAGAAAAGTATTGTACATTATAGAAAATTACATATATTATTTTAAAAATTAAACAATTGTAGACTTTACTAAATCATAATTTTATTTGTTTATCATTTTATTATTTCAAATTAATTTTAACCATTTTATTTGTTCAAAATAAATGATTTTAAAAAATATTGACAAATTCATGAATTTTATATTGCTTATTAAGAAATTAAAACTTATGGAAGTTTAATCGGAAATAATTTATGTTTAATAATGTAAAAAATTATCGTTGAAGTAAAATATGATTAACTGAAACTATAAAATGCAGTAATAGTTACATTGTATATTATTTTATTTAAATTTCAATAATTTTTTTATTATTGCGAAAAATTTTGAATTCTTTAATTTACCAATATATATATATATATTTTTTTGAATATGTAAAAATTAAATGTTTATGTTTATTAGATTTTACTCTTATTACATATCAATGTGAAAATTTATATTACTGTAGGCATTTACATTAGTCATGGTTAACTCAATTGCAAGTCATGGAATTCGTACATTGCCAATGTGCGTTAAAGCTATAGTTAATGGGCATGTTGCTCTTAAAAGATTACAGGTAATTTTCATTTTTTTAAAATCTTTATTTTTAAATTATTTTTATTTATAATGATATTAACAAAATATTGATATTACCTTTGTTAATAGTAAGGGGAAAAAATGTTTAAAAAATCATGTTATTTATTTGAGATAAAACATAAAAATATGTGTTTTTAAAAAAAACTGTTCAAAAAAAAAATTATGGTGTGTATAAAAAAATATAAAAATGATTTAAATCTATTTTCTAAAATTTAGTTTCTTTTAAAATTATTTTTATGATATAATTCTTAAATTTATATCTCGAAATTTGAAATATAATGTTATTTTGCTCGTTTTCATCAAAAGTAACATTAATGGATTTTTTTTTTTTTTTTACAGACTATTCTTCATTTAGAAGAAAAAGAAAATTATACTGTTGTTCCAAATCGTCTTGATGTTGCAGTAAGTGCCTCAAAGGCTACTTTAGATTGGGAGCAAATAGTTCCTACTATGGCAATGAATGGTTTAAAGTCAAACAAAGGCCAAGTAAATTTAATAAGTATGATTTTCTTTTAAATGAATTTTTGCTATTTTGAAACAATATACTGTATTTAAGTTGCTGAAGTAGGCTATGAAAATATTCTTCATTAGTTAAAAAAAAAGAATTATACTTTTTATTCATTTTTTTTATATAATATAACTCATAATTTAAGCATACTTTATTTAAATAATATTAGTATGATTTTTATTTTTTGCATGTATTGTAATGATGTTGTATGTTATTAAAATCTCTAAACTATTACCAATAAAGTATATGGATGTTGTTTTGGACAGCAGAATTTTACATGTTCTCGACTACTTTTAATTTTTGAACAAAGGTAAAGAAGTTAAGAGAAAAATTCTCTACAGAAACTCTTACTTTTGGACATTTTCATTCCAATTGCTAATTTTTTTTTTTATTTCTTTCACAAACTTTTTATGTAGTAAGAGTGTTTTTTATTTATTTATTTATCAAGTTCTTCTATGCATAGTATTTATTTACAAAATAATTGAGTAATTTTGCAATAATTTAGTAAAAAAATTAATTCAGTCGAAAAGTTAATATAAAATTGTTTTAAAAGAACATCTGGTGAAAGCAAAGGAATTTTATTTCAAAGTGAAAAGGAGATTTTCAAGAAAAGAAAATCATTTGGAATTCTAATTTTTTATTTTTTTTTAAGATTTCTACAGTGCCTTTTGTTCTTGTTTTTAAATTTTAAATTCTATGGGTAATTTGTATATATCACCCCCCATCGAATTAGAATTTTTTTTTTTTCTTTTAAACATTGATTTGTAATCTAATATTTATTTTGTTAATGTTGTTAACATGCTGCATGAAACAATTTAGTCCAAAATCATAGTTAAAATTTTTATTTCTAGAAAAATCATAAAAATTTGTATAAATTTTGTCAGAATGTTTTAAAAAATGCTAATTTGGGTTCCTATATGTTAATTTAAATGTTGTGAAATAATTTGATATTTGTTTACAGTTGCAGAAAATGACAAAAATATTGGGGATGATATTACATCAAATACTGCTTTAGTAAATACTCTTCAGTCAGAAACAGGTCTGCCACCAGCTCTTACTGATGTAACTTTTACATTGACGAGAGTAAGTTTTAATGTATCTATGTATTTTTTATTTATAACTGTGAAAAAATGTTTACTTCCTTGTTATTCAAATTGCATTTACCTGCCCGAATAATAATAAATCGACTTAATAATTACTGAAACATTCTTTCATATAAGATGAACATGCAATGAAATTAACATTAACATTTGTCTGTTATAAACTGAAATATTATTCATAGTTAGGTTAATTTTGTTTTTAACAATTTTGACATGTATTTTTAACCATTCTTAATTTTTGTTTTTCTTATTGTTCAAATTGTATATAATTTCAATTTTGACATGTATTTTTTTAACAAATTCTATTGTTGACAAATTAGCATTTTTATAAAAAGTTAAATTCTTGCATTTTTGAATTTTTTTTATTTGTTCGATGTTAATTATTAGAAATGGAATTTTCCAATTATATATGTACTATGGAAAAAATTAATACTTCTATTACTTATTCATCTATTCTTCTTGCTAATACAAAAATTGCTTTTTTTTTTTTTTTTTTTTTTTAATTTCATGTAGAAATTCTTTACTATTTTATTTTCATGTTCTTGTTACTTATTCTGTATTTTAATTTGAAGTTCCATTAATAATATTTAGTAAAAAAAAAAAAATGCTATTTTTTTTGTGAATGAAAATGTTTTTGTATTTTTTTTTTAATAAGTTGAAACCAAATGATATTCAATAATTTATACAAATCAATATGCCAGTTTTATCACTTAGTTATGATATGTATTGAGGAAAAAAAAAGGTGCGTTTTGCAACATGAAACCTTTTTACTTTTTTTTCTATAACTGTTTCATTTGAAACTTGGCTTGTTTTTATAAAAAAATCAAAATTTGTTAGCATAGTTGCAGATAGGACTATTTTTCTTAATAAATTAAAATATCATTTTGAATCTTTGAATGAATTAAATTTATAAATATTTCTAATGCATTAAGATTTAATTTTATAGATGTATACCTCTTTTATTACTTGAAATGTATATTTATATCTCTATTAATTAAACATAATAATTATATTTGGTAAATGAAACTTCTATCATATTTACTGAAGATGATATGTATTATAATGTTTTTTATGCAAGCTTCTGTGTTTCTATTGATTTTTTTAGATATTTTTATTTTATTTCAGCTGTCAAAAATTATGTTTGATAACATTAAAACAGTGAAATATTTCATTAAAAACCTATTGAAAGCAATTTCTCAGTGAGTGAAAAGGCCCCATAAAAAACTTAATTTTAAGTTAAAAATAATTATAATTTTCAATTTTAATAATTCAAAAATTAAATTATTATATTGAGGAACTATTTAAGTTATTATATCATTATTATATACTGATAGATTGCTTATAAAAATTTGTTTTTTACTAACCCATTTGCTTTGAAACAAGATATAATATTTGTTCCTAACTCTAAAAAAATTTAATTATTTAATTTTTTGTTGTTTACTAAAACAAATGTTCTTCTACAATTTATTTTCTTCATTATAAATGATAATGTGATGTTAATAATAGGTTTATTTCATAAAGCATATTGTGATTGAACTTTTAAGAAATTAATTTATATTATTTTAATAATTGTTTGTTCAGATTTCCTGCTGGAGTTATGGAATTTGGGACTCTTCAGGTACATAAATTTGTGGTCCATATTTCATTCTACCTGCATGCCCTTCCACAATATATGATACATAGCTAAAAAAATTTTTTAATAATAATAATATGCATTGGGACTATGAGATTGGTATATAATCAATACTTGATTTTACAGGGTAAATTGATTGGAGTTTGTGGCTCATATGCAAGTGGAAAATCATCTCTTATTGCTGCTCTTCTTGGACAGGTGAATTTGTAACATAAATCCTATTTTGTTTTATCAATTAAAATATTAATTTCTTTTAAGTAATAACAATGTATATAAAATATTTTTCTAACAAATTCAGATGAGACTTCTGAAAGGCCAAATTGCTGTGAGAGGGTCTATTGCTTATGTACCACAACAGCCATGGATACTGAATTCTACATTACGTGAAAACATTTTGTTTGGCCAGTTATTTAGTTCTAAAAAGGTACATGATATAATTCTTTTCATGTATATGCATTCTGAATCCATTTTCATATTGTAGTTTTAAAAATATTTACAGCTGATATCAAATTATTTTTCTTGTATTAAATTTATTTATTATTATTGCTTTCAGATATTATGAAGCTGTGTATGCTTGTGGTCTTCCTGAAGATATTGCAGCTTTACCTGCTGGAGATCAAACTGAAGTAACATATTAATTTGCTCGGCAAAAATAAATAAAAAATAGGTTCTATTTGAAGTAGAACTTTTAGAAATAATTTCCTATGCACATAATTTTTTTTTTTTTTACTTCTTAAAGTTTATTTGAAATTGAAAAATAATATTAATTGATGTCCCCTTAAATGTTGTGCATTTATTTAATACTTCAAATTGTAGTTTGATTTTTTTTTTCAAGTAATTAGATTCAATATTATTAAACTTATAATTAATTTCTTTTCTGAGAAAGAATTTTTTTTTTTTCATTCATTACTTTTTCAAGACTATGTTAATAATGTAATGCCAAACAATAAATTATTAAGCAATAAATTATAACTATTTATGACACCAAAATGATTATTCCATGGATCAATTTCTTTTTATAAAAATATTAAACATTTTACTATTTAATACAAAAATAAAATTTGTATAATAAATTTCAAAAATAAATAAATAAATTTCATTTAATAAATTAGATTTCCTAAAATAAAATGAGCAATTACTGATGAATTTAATCAAATTTTAGCTTGGAGAAACAGGTGCAAACATCAGTGGTGGTCAGCGTCAGAGAATTAGTTTAGCCAGAGCTCAATATGCTGACAAGGATTTGTATTTATTAGATGATCCTTTGTCTTCTGTGGATAACCAAATTGGAAAACATATTTTCCATCATTGTATTAAAGGCGCTTTAAAAGACAAAAGTATTTTACTTGTTACTCATCAATTGCAGGTATTTTTAATATTTATTTATTTAAAATATATGTGAATATTTCATATTCATTAATATCATACTTCATTAATTATTTGATTATTATTATTCTCTGTTTCTTAAATAATTTTATTTTTCTTCTATATTATTAAACTTTTAAAATATTTTGTTTAAATGACTGCATATGATCTGATTTTGATTTGTTTTGTGTTTATTATGTGGAAACTAAATTTGGATTACATATGAATTCTTTTCTTCTTTTCCCATTGATATAAGTTTAAAATAAAAACTATAAACTATTACTCTGTAGAAGTTATGCCATAATCTACATCTATTTTTTTAAGAATTTCATTTACATTCTCTTTATATATTCACTCTATCTCTAATATATATACCTATTTCATTTGCCAAAAGAAAAATACATCACAGTCCAGCTCTAGCAACTATGTCGGATTTACTTGTGTGTGGTGTATATATATATGCAAATATGTTTAAAAATTTCATTCAAATTATTGGTTTAAATCAAAATATGCTTGAAAATGATGTACAGTTGATCTAATTTAAATCAGTATTTTTACTTTTTTAAACTAATTTATTTATGATTGAAATATATTCTCTTATACTTTAGTATTTGCAAGAATGTGACAGCATATTATTTATGAGAGATGGCAGTGTAGTGGAGCAAGGTACACATGAAGAATTAATGGCAAATGACTCTGAATATGCTTCATTTGTACAGATGATGTCTAAAGATGACAACTTACGAGAGGAAATAGTAGAAGGTATCTTATCATTGTAAGATACGCAATCTTTAAAATAAATTAGTGAATATTTGTGTAATTTTTCTTTTTTTTTTTTTAATTTGATAGATCGTAAATCTCTTTCTCCTGATGAGGATTTAACACCCTCTCACAGTAGACTCAATTCACCAACTTTGAGCTCAGTATCTGATTTAGATGAAACTGATGCATGTTGCGATGGTGAGTGTACATGGTTTTTTTTTTTTCCCTTAAAGCACTTTTTAAAAATTTTAGTAACATATCTATTGCATGCAGGAGAGCTAAGATTTAAATATGCTAGTGGCATTTTTGTAGTCACTATTTTCAAACAAGGAGTGTTGATGACGATTGTGACTGTATGTAAGACCATCTTGAATTGATAATCAGGCTGCCTGGTGATATTCTGAAATTTATTCCATATGGACACTCAAATGCAGGATAGTCGCCTCTAAAATCCTCCACCAACATCCCTCATTTCCAGTCAGTGTGCTGTTCATGATATATATGAGGTCACCGACATTCCCTAACCTTTTTAACTGATAGGGCTACATAGCCCTAGGTATGGAGAAAAGTTACAAAGGCATATGTAGTCTGATGTAATTGACCATGAAAGATTTTTTAAGGAATTATATTTAAAATATACTTATTTTTATACTGACTGAATCCTATTATTTTAGCTTAAATTTATAAAATAATATAATTTTGAAATGTATCATCTTCTAATTTCACTGACAGAAATTGCCTAAAAGTTTACTTCATATTAAATCCATTGTGTTATTGCCAAATTTACTAATACTATTTAGTACACTATGATTACACATCAAAGGATAAAGAAATTGGTTACTTTTTTAACATTACATAACTTTTATTATTACTAAATAAGACAACCACATCTATTTTCCAAATGTGAGGATATAATAAAAATATTGTTACTCTTCTTTTTTTCCTATTTGGTATTTCGAATAAAGCTAGTTGTAGATAATCTTCGAAATAAAGATTTTGTTCTTAATAAACTTAACTGTTTAGCTTCTTAAAATAAATGCACTTGTAAAAAAAAGAAAAATAATTGTTTTATTTATTTTTGGATATCTTACAGGTCAGTTAACTGAAGAAGAGCAAACTAAAACTGGCAGTATATCTTATAATACTTATGTTAGCTACATAATAGCAGCAGGTGGCTTCATTGTATGTGCCTTAGTGTTGGTCTGGTTTATTCTTCAAGCAGTCTCCATCGAATTTAGTAAATACTGGCTGAGTTACTGGCTGTCTCAAGGAGATGGGGTAAATAAAATTGATTTATAAATATAATTATTACATAAACATGTTAAATATATGTATGGAAACAAAAATTATTTAAAGTTTTATGCTTCTTATATATATATATTTTATTGTATATATTTTATTGTCATCACTATATCATCAATTGCACCTAATGTTTATGTTTTTATGTAGGCAAATGTATTTGTTTCTTTAATCAACAGCATTTATATTTCTGTGCATTTGCTTGTAAAGTGTTTAACCATATTATTAATGAAACCATCAATCTAATCTCTATAATATATTTCAGAACCAAACCTTCCAATCTGTTTACACAGTAAATGGAACTGAAGCTCCTCCTCACTTTGAAGCAGTGAGTATTTCTGAGCATCCGCATGTGGAACACTATCAATTAGTGTATGGACTTTCTGTAGTTGCTATGTTGGCAGCCAGTTTAATTCTGGGCTATCTTTTTACTAAGGTTAGTAATATGCTTTGGAGATGTTTCTTAATAACTATTTTAATTATAAGTCTGTTTTTATTTACTTCATTGAACTAAAGCATTCAATTTTTTTAAATATTATAATACTGATTTCAAAATCATCAACATTGTGTTTTATCAATTCCAGTGAATTATTTTTCATTTTGATAAAATGAAGATACTGAGTTTTAATTTATTTGTTTATTTTTATAATCCAGACAACATTACGTGCTTCAAGTAGCATGCATGACAAATTGTTGCAAAAAGTGATTCGCAGTCCACTTCATTTTTTTGATATCACACCCACTGGCAGAATTCTTAACATATTTACTCATGATGTAGATGAAAGTGAGTATTTTTTTTTACTTGGTTTAATTTAATGTGTAATAATGCATCTTAATAGTATTATTCATAACTATAATATAAATTTGTTTTCATTTTATTTGTCTCCCTTTCAAATAGAATAGAAAGAATTTCATTTAATTAACCCATTAAGGACCAAACCATTTTCCATTTGAAATAAATGAATAAAATTTAATTTTTTTGCACTTATAAGAATCTTGGAGTATTAAAAGGCATAAGAGTGAAAATGGAATAAAATATTTATTTTTAAGCAAGTTAAGAAATGTCGGCCCTAAACAATTACTTTTCCGATACATGAAATGTTTTAAAGCAATGCTATGTGCGTTACATTTTC
The DNA here is from genome assembly GCA_021605095.1 of Caerostris extrusa. NCBI lineage: Eukaryota > Metazoa > Arthropoda > Arachnida > Araneae > Araneidae > Caerostris > Caerostris extrusa. Next base: position 34,159 of record BPLR01007714.1, read on the forward strand.
AATATGCAGTTATAATTAGGTGGAATAAAAACCTAGTTTCATAAATGTTTTCCGATTAGTACTGACATCTATGAAAATGACTTAAAAGTAAAGATAGAAAAGCTGCAAAATTGTCTTAAAAGAGTGACTTAATCACAAAAATTATCATGTAAGATAGAATATTTTTTTTTCACATATTAAGAGTAGTTTCTTGTATACCTAACAGTAAAAGATTTTTTTAAAATTTATTTTTAAAAATGCGATTTTATGTTTTCGCAACTTCAGTCTTAAAATGTGTTAATAATAATTAATATTTCATGTTATTAAAAATTTTGTAAATTTATTACGGATAAATTCAAATATTTTAAAGTTTTTATGAGAAGGAAATTATTATTTTTTTCATTATCTTAATAAAAAAAACACCAAATGCTATAAGCATAAGACAGCTGCTGTTGTAATTTAAACTTCTATATAAAATTTCAGCAATTATAAGTAGTTTCTTTATTTAAGTTAGGGGTCAACTATGAATGAAAAATATATGAAATGATCCTTTTTAATGTATCAATAAAATAAAAGTATTATATAAGATAAAAGTTCACGTAATCAGATTGAACTCATATTAATGTCTAATTTTCATTTCAATTTCATTGTTGCTCATATTAATGCCTATTTTCTTAGACACATGAAATAATAGTTGCAATGAGGTTGTATAATGTGCTGAACATCTTTATGAAAGTTTTATATATTTTTTATATTACATTTATTATAACTAATCGATTGTGGATTATTCTCTGAGTTAAATCTAAATTAGGAATTTTTTGTGTGGGAAAAAAAAAAAGTTTTTGTGATTACTTATTTCATTACTTGCATTTTTTCCTGAAATTATGTAAATAAAATATTATTTTAATGATATATTTGTTTGTAATTTCATAATGATTAAAAATCTCACTATATATAAAATTGGTTCATGTAGTGATGATTGAATAAAAATATATAATTGTATAAAAGAATCGTAACTTATATTGTAATTTTTGACTTATGTTAGATTAATTTGCATATTGGTTCTTTTAAGATAGTCTGATTTTCAAATTTCAGTTAGCTCAGATCTTTATCATTCGTTATATATATATTTATATTTTTTACTGTTTTTCTTAAAAAGTAAAGTGATATAATTTATTTCCTTTCTAGTTGATACTCAAGTGCCTTCTGTTATGGTTATTCTACTTCAGAGATATTCTTCTTTGGTTTTGACGCTATTATTGGTGGTTATTGTGTATCATTGGTTTGCCATCCCATTAGTGGTGTTAGGAGCCATCTTCCTATTCCTTCAAAAACTTTTCAAATCTACTATGAGAGATTTGAAACGGTTTGAAAATGTATCCAGGTCACCAGTGTTTAGCCATGTAGCTGCAACTGTTAAAGGTCTGTCGACTATCAGAGCATATGAAAAACAGGAAGATTTCTTTGATCGGTACTATACTTTTTTTTACTGTGAATATAATATATATAATGTAACTAATGCATAAATTGTCATTTTGCCGTGTACTTTTATGATCTTTTTATTAAAAACAATTTATCTCAGAAATTTTTTTTTAATTTTTATAGCATTTTGGAGGTTGTTTTATACTAAACACTAAAAGATTATTTCTTTTTAGTAGGTATTTTTATGAATCATTATATTCAAAACTATACAAACATATGCTCATTTCAGTTTGTACTTTTCGTAGTTGTAAGTTTATAAATTCCTTCGATTTCGTTAGTTACAATAAAAAATTCTTGTTACAAAAAATATGTGTGTTAAACAAAATTCTGAAATGAGAGCTTATGTGAAAATTTTACACTTTTAGGTGATATGACATAAAATAACAAAATGCAACATAAAGTTGATCGATTTTAACTAACTAGGATATATTTTATGTAATATTAATATTATTAGATTTGTAGTACTTAATTAATAATATAACTTGTATTTCAGGTTTACTACACTAGTGGACAATCATGCATCTCCTCGTTACTTGTACTATTCTTCCATGAGATGGTTAGGTATACGGATGGATCTTTTATGCCTTCTCATTACATTGATTACTATTCTCTTCGTCCTTTATCTTAGAGACCAAGTAAATCCTGCATTTGCTGCTCTTGCCCTTGTTCTTGTATTACAGGTAAGTTATAATTAATGTTTATTACTAACAAAAGTTTATTTATCTATTGATCCATATTGAAATAATTGATTAAAATTCAATCTAGAAACAAGGTTACATTTAGAGTGAAAATATATTGGTGTAATGGGTATTAATATATAATATTTAGTGCCTTATACCGACTTTATTTGAGCAATATATTTATTAAAAAAGTGAACAATTATTAATTGGAAAAGGATTTTAAAAAAAAAATTATTCAAATATTTGTAAATATAAGTTAAGCTCCAGCATTTTGTCTAGTTATTTTGATGCAAAAATTATTTTATATAATTTTTCTAATTTAAAATATTTATTAAATATGCTACAATAACCTCTATAGAACATGCCAAAATATTGAAAGCCCAGAATTAAATAATCTGGCATCAATTGAGCCTACTCTTTGGTGTTTTTTATATGAATTTCAGTGTTTGTTGGCTTTGGCCGCAAATACCAACACAATGCTGCTTGCATACATCAGATATTTATATAAATTGCAAGGGTTTCTAAAGGTGTATAAATATGTACATATTTAAATCTGGAGTGCATCTTTGATATCCACTTTAAGATTATATTCACATTGCATAATTCAGTTGTGGTCTTGAACATGCTGGATTAAAGAGAGTTCAATATAATATTAATTCAATGGATAAAAATGCACTAATGCATTATTTTATTGTACTATTTTATTATTTTTAGTTGAGTGGTTTATATCAGTATATTGTTCGACTTGGTTGTGAATTGGAATCAAGATTTACATCTGTTGAAAGAATTCAATCCTATGTTGAAGACTTGGAATCTGAGGCACCTGCAGTTATTGATAAAATGAGACCATCTCCTGATTGGCCAACTCGAGGACACATTGCATTCAAGGATGTGAAAATGCGCTACAGACCAGGACTGCCTTTAGTATTAAAAGGTCTTACTTTTGAAATTGAACATCAAGAAAAAATAGGCATTGTAGGAAGATCTGGTGCAGGTAAATAAGTGAATTTTTGTGTTATAGATTTTGTTATATCGATAATATTTTCTTAAATTATGAAGATTGACATATTTAATAAATTTTCCAGTTTATATAACAATTAGCTTTCACACTTTGTGTGATAATTAAAGAATATATTTTTTTTACCCCGCTTTATATGTGTGTGTTACAAGCTAAAATAGCATGCTTATTAGATTTATTATTATAAAAAAATTAAACTTTATTATAAATACATTTTTTAAATTAGACAAAAAATAAAATAAAGCAAACAACGAAATTTAGTTATTATAATATACTATTTCGAATGATAAATTGAAAACAATTCATCTTTATATTTCATTCTTAACTAAAATATTCATGTTTTTTGTTAATTCTTTTAGGAAAATCTTCCTTGGGAGCTGTTTTATTTCGATTGGTTGAATTAAGCTCAGGAACTATAACTATAGATGGAATTAATATTGAAGAACTTGGTTTAGAAGATTTACGTTCCAGAATGTCTGTTATTCCCCAAGACCCAGTTTTATTCCATGGTTCTATCAGGTAAATATTGTTCAGAGCAATGATTTATAATTTCTTATTTCCAACATGTCTTCTGGTTTTGCTTTAAACCTAAAGGTTTTATGGTTGATATATTTTTTTTTTTTTAATTTAATGAATGCTGAAAGGGAGATTATATATCTTTGTGAAAGTATTCTAACATTTAGTGAACAGAGCAATTTATTTTATCTGAAACAAAGGCCTCTTGCTCATGATAACAAGAAAAAAAAAATTCATTGGTTTTGAGAAAAGTATTGCATATTGATTTCATATATCTTCATTGACATAATGAAGATAAGTTGCCATACATTTAATGGAGTGATAAATAACAATATTTATTACACATACTTTTTACGTTAAAAGATTAATCTATAAAAAAAAAAAATTTATATTATACGTGAAACCTTTGTTGATCCTTTGTGTAAAGCCTTCATTCAACCTTAAAAATCCGTAGTCTAGAATAAGGATTTAATTGGATGACATAGCACATTCTGATCTACTGTATACCTTCATTTTAGATACAATTTGGATCCTTTAAATGAATTCGAAGATGAAATGCTATGGAAAGTACTTGCAGAAGTAGATATGAAGTCAAAAAGTGAGTTTTATTTATCTAAAAGAAAATGACCCCAACGTGCATTTAAAATAAACACCTATAAAGTTAAAAACTCAGTCATGTCATTTTAATTTAAATGAAATGTAACTTTCTGTTTTAGATTGCTGCTCTAGATGGAGGACTAGACTCCATTGTTGTTGAGGGAGGAAATAACTTTTCAGTTGGGGAAAAACAGTTACTTTGCATGGCGAGAGCATTGCTTAGACAGAGCAAAGTAAATATATTTATACATAAGAAATTTCATTTAATATATTATAAGCATGAGATTATGAAATTTTTTTATTTCTAAAATATGTGCTGTATAACAAATTAATTCAGAAATTTCTAGGTTTTTTTTTTTTATTATTATTTTTTTTTTATTTTTTATTGGAGAAATGATAAACAAGATATTTCAGATTACTCCTGTTTAAATATATTATATTAATTATTTTTTTTTATATATGTAGTCTTAATAAAAAGCACACAAGAAAGATTATAAAAATATATTGTATTCAATCTTCAATGAAATAATGTGAATCTTTTTATAAAGAAATATAAATTTGAAACATGTGGAAGTTTTATTGGATATTTCTTATTGATTCTGTGCTAAATCTTTCTGGCATAGAAGAATATTTTTTTGTTTCTTACTATATTGTTTAGTTTGTCTTTTTTTTTTTTTTTTTTTCATTCAAAATTTATTAAGGAAAACTTCATATTTTGAGAAATATTATCCTTGAGTATCTAATTATTTATTAAATTAGATAATTTATAAATTTTATGAAATAACAAGTACAAAGATTGAGATTTAGTATCAGAAGACAGACTAAAGCAAATTAATATGGAGCATGTAAAACAAAGTCTAATGAAGAAAAGTGAATATACAAGCACTCAAAGATTTGTACCCAAGATCTAAAGGTAAAAAGATGCTTAAATGAAATGAAAAAAAAAAGCTGAATAAACAAAATTAAGTTTGTCTAAAAAGCCCTCTTAAATTCATCTTTAGTAAAAACTGCTGATGTCTTGCCAAAACTAACATCTAAAATTTTTAATCTTTAATTTAATTAATCTATGCCAAAAATAACATAACAATTTAATAGTAGCAGATAAGGTAAAATGAATCATTTTTTGTAGTTGTGTACTTAATATGATATCACTTTATAGCATTTGCCATATGGCATTAAGTTTACAAGATTACTTTGTAACTGGTGATTTCAACTCCTGAAATGAGATATTTCTTGAATCTCTATTCTAACCAGTTCTTGATTCTACATTTTTAAAAACCAGTCATAAAAAATAAATTCAGGTATTAAGGAGAGCCACAGTCTGAGAAAATACCTGTTTTTCTTATTCAACTAAGATATTTCTTGTGCCTTTTAACAAAACACACAGTTCCCTCTCCCACTACCATATTATCAACATCAATTGAAGAACATTGCTGCAAATTTGAATACTTTTTTTATATCTTATGTTTATGTTCAATTATGCATTTCTAATATTTAAATACTGTAAGTAAGTTAATAACAATGTCGAAGTTTCCGAATAAAGTAATAATAAGCATTTTTTAACTTAAATAACATATATGTCATTAGTAGTAAAAAATATTTATAAGAACTTTTATGCCATGTCTACAGTGCACGGTTTTTATTTTAAACATATATTCCAGTCTACTAAAAAAAAATTCTGCTGGTTTAACTATCAGTAAATCCATATAATATAATGCTGTTTTAATGTAAAAATAAATTATTTTAAACATTGTAAATGTCATATCTTTCATCCATTATTTTAATTATAGGCATAATTTTTTTTAACAAAAAATTACTATTGAAAAGTCTAATTGATCTCTTATACTTGTATCTATTGCTTAATTAAAAAATATAATTCAAATTTTTCCTCCCATTAGATTGCAATTCCATGACTAATTAAAAATGTTGATAATTTGGTGTGAATGAAACTGAAAAAATTGTTTGAATATCAGATTTACTATGTTATTTTAAGATTAAAAATTCATTTTATCGCTCTTACTAGATAAATCAAATTTTGAAAATTATTGTTTAGCACTAACTTGCATTGACAAATAGAATTACTATTATAAATGAATATAATAAACTGCACTATATTTTATAATTATTGAAATTTATTTTCCAGGTTGTTTTATTAGATGAAGCAACAGCTGCAGTAGATAATGAAACAGATAGATTCATTCAAAAAGCTATCAACCAGGTGTTTGCTAACTCAACTGTACTGACTATTGCCCATAGATTGGCAACTGTTGCCAATTGTGATAAAGTGATGGTGCTCTCTGAAGGAAAAGTAAGTTGTCCTCAAGTATTCACAATATGCATCTATATAATTATTTAATAAATGTTTTTTTAATTTATCAAGCATTAAATTTTAATGAGTGAAAAGAGGACACTAGAAGAAATAAAATCAAAAGATTTATAATTCTTTAAAGTTTGTTAGAAAATATTCACATATTGTAATTTACAAAAATGAATTAATATTGCTTACCACTTATAGTGAGTGACGTATCAATTATAAAATCTGCAGATAAGATAACAATTAGTTGTTAAGCATTTTTTTTATCTATCATCGAGTTACCAGATGTTGGGTTCCATCTTCAATCTTAGCCTGAGAAGCAGAATGGAAAGGTGTAGCTCTGTCTGGGAATTTTGTACAGTCAGGGAGTTAGTTTCAGTTCTCCTAAGATATAGATTAAGACAGTATTGTGTGTAAATTTAAACCAGCTTGTTGCTCTTTTGTAATTCTCCTTTGAGAACAACTTTATGCTTTTTTTTTTTTTCCCCTGTGCATAAGACAATGCATAATGGGCATTGAATTGAATTGACAGAAAGGTGGTAAGTCAAACATGGCATTGTGTTGATTGACACAAGTCTTAGTATAAGCCAGTAATTGTTACTAATATTGCAAACAGTATCCACTGTATGAATTCTTCTAGTGCAGTGTTCAAAAGCCCAGCCAAAGTTTCCATGGTCAGAGCTTGATACTTTTTGTTACCACCTCTAATTCATACAGTATGAATTGTCTGAGGTCCAACTTTAGTGAATGCTGCAAGGTTTCCAAGTTTGAACTTCTCTTTCCTCTAATCCTCCCTTATCTTTATGGCAATCATTTTTAGAAATACCCATGTTGTGTGCATAGACTCACCCAAACTTTAACTGCAAAAAGATCTTTGCATGCATGATCCTTTTTTAGGTTCAAAAGCCTAAAGGATGAAACAATTTTATTTTTGCCAAAATTTAATGTTTAGTATACATGTTAAATGAACTAGTCACAGTAGATACTTAAAATATCTAGCATCTATATTGAACTTTGAATTTTCAAGTGGAAGAGAATCAAAATGATCAACTGTAGCTTCCTCCTTCTTCACAAAGTTCGAATAAGTGCCAAACGACTGCAAAATTTCCATCGGTTGCTGAGGAAAATGAAACATGCAATGCCTTTTTGAACAATTTCTACAATCAATTTCAGACTGTTAATTTTTTTACACAATGTGTCAGTTTTAAATCTGAGCAATTCAAACATAGGGAATTTTAGATTTGTATAGAAACAGACTAATAGCATTTTTAGAAATGAATTACATTTATATAATTTATGAAAAATGTTACTATGACAACAAATTCATTTAAAGTTTTGGTTTTTAGCACTTGAAGCAAAAGCAGCTACCCTTTGATTGGAATGTTTTGTTTTATTTTACTTTATTATTATTTAAAATATTAGATGTTCTTGGAGATTGTAAGATTTAAGCATAGCTTTGATAATTTGGGTATTACTTGTTTTAGAATCTCTCTCCTACAGTTCTCGAGTGGAAACATCTAATTTTTGAAGCAATATAAATGCAAGAAGCATTTCTGTAAAACCAATTTTTTGCTTTAAAATTTCTAGACATTTTAGCATTTGTTTACCATATCTATGAACTTTAGATCCCATATAAGTCTCACTTTATATGGGAGAAACTGACAGGAAACGTTTTATTTGAGAAAATACTTCATACATTAATTGGAATATCTTTCTTCAAGAAGGTCCCATGCTTATTTGATAGCTACTGTCACAAATTGTGATTGATTGATTAATTCTAGTTGCTTCCCAGGAAGGGTTTAATTGCCAATAAGACAACTTTTGTTAATTCAGTAATGCCAGATTATTTTGTATACTTGGTTTAAAAGATTTCAAAAGCCTTGCCATTCTTGTATATTTCCACTGAACGATGGCAAATTTAATTTAGGTAATTTGAATTTTTAAACTACTTGGATCTTTAACTGTTGACATTTGTCATTTGACTTTAACCTATATAGCATCAACATTCTCTTGAATGGTTTGCTGTTCTTTCACATAATTATCAAAATATTTTTCTACAGTTAATTCAAATATTTGATTAATATCGTCAGAACACTCATTGACAAGTTTTAAGTATTTCTTTTCAAAAAGCTCAAGCTGAAGTTAATCTAAAATATATTTTCCTATGTCAGAAATTGCTTTAGTAATGTTTGCTTTTAACAATTACATTTTTATTAATAAAATGCATCCCTATTTAATATTAATAATGCAGGAAAGGGAACAAAGGTTTACCCCTTTTTAAGGTAATTACATTTAATGAGAATAAAGAACTCCTTAGTTTTAAAACTTGAAGCATAAAAACAAATTGAATTTAGTAATAAACCAGTCACACAGTCATTTGCAAATTACTTGAATTAAGCCTTTTAAATTACTTAATAATCCATAGGTTCTGAAATTCTCCTGGTGAGAGGACCACAAATTTTCAATAATTAATCTAAATGAACAACACAACTTAAGGAACTGTAATCAAATTTGTTAATGTAACAATAAATCAAAAACACCCTTTTTCTTAGACAGGTGAAAAGGATGGACACTGTAGCCAACCATTCAAAATATGTTCTCAAAGGAGAATACCACTCTTCGAATAAGCCACTCTTAAGTTTACACACTGGCCACATCTTAGTCTTAGTTTCTCATTCTACCTCCCAAGTGTAAAATTCCTTGAAGAAGCTACACCTCTTCATTTCACTTCACAGGCTAAGATTAAAGATAGTGCCACAGCATCTGTGTCTCAGCATAAACAACACTAGGTTTAACTTATGCTATACCATTTTTGGCGAAGCTGCCAATATATATTTTGTTTAGTTATCATGATTATTCAAGTTTCCCATCAATAGATATTTTAAGAAAGAATTGCAGAAACATAGAGAAATTTCAAAATAATATTTGATAAGTCATTAGTCTATTAAATATTCTTAGTTCATGAGGTGGTTAACTGTTGCCTCAATTTTAACCCTTAATTTTTGATAACTTTTAAATAATATTTACTTGGACATATGCCATCTCATTGATTATTATATATTATCATAAAAAAATGAACATAAATCAACTTCTTAAAACTGCCAATATTTATTTTATTGTTACATTTTTTTTAATTTTCAGATTGTTGAATTCGACCAGCCAACAGTTCTATTGGCAAACAAAAATAGCCATTTCTATAAATTGATGTCAGCTTCACCCTCTTACATTGGCTAAAAAATGGAGTTACTAAAATTTTAGCTATACATTGACTATTGAGACATTTTTAATGCATGTTTTGTGAATAATTATTCATCATTTTCTAATTGATTTAACTTTGTTGTTTGATACATAAGGACCACTGCAAATCAGATATGTGATATAGAGAAACTGCATTTGTATTTTAGCTACATACTTTTAAGTAGATATTTAAGAAAAAAAATTAAAAATAAGGACCATCAAACTACATTTCATGTTTTTGTCTTCTAAATTATTTTTATTTGAATGATATTCTTTAAAACCACGTTATTTTTTCAACCTGTCAATTTTTGATTAAATTGCTATTGTCACTTATCCAATTTATGTTGTACAAATGTTTTGAAATTATAATTAATTATTAAAGCATACGTTTATATTTTAAAAAATAATTTAGTAATTTTAGTAACATATTCAAATGCAGTAAGAGGATATGAATAATTGCACAAAATTAAGATAAAGGAGAGAAGTAGATGCCATAAAATCACCTGTTGTTGTCCCCTTGCATTAAGTATATATACATATTTTAATGTTATGTAAATGGTTAAATTTCTATGAATTTTTTTAATGTCATGTTTGTGGTTGTGAATTGTTGTTAAGGTTTAAAGTCTAAATAATATGAAAGGAATGTGGTTTTATTGTTTAATGTAGTTTAGAGTAGTTGCTTAGATTTTAATTTAATTAATGGATTATTTTTATGGCACTAGACTATTGTGTTTTACATAAGCATGATTATTGTTATAAATTGATAAATATTAATTTTACTGTTTTAAAGCTTACTGTTTTTAAAGCTAAAAAAAATGGACATTTAATTCATCTCATTAAAATATGTCACAGTATTATATAAAAATTTTTACTAGGGTATGAATTTCTTGTTGTGTGATTAAAAGACTGACAGATATTATTCTTATGAAAAAAGGATTTTATAAATTCATATTAGCATATTACTCTGCTTATATTTATTAAATGAATTCAGTCACTCTAGATGTAGTTATGCTAATTGTTTTATGTGAAATGGATATCTAATTCAATTTTTTTCTTGTAAAAATTTATTAAATTGTGAGATTATGTATTAGTAACTAGCTTAAAATATTATTCAGTTAGATTGAACAGTTTACAATGATGCAAAATTTTGAATGTTATTTTACAACAACATAATGTTCATAATTTATAAGCAAGCTTTTAAACTTGAACTCCTAAATTTTTATTAACATGAATTGAAACAGTATTTTTACACATTAAGAAATATAAAGTTAAACAGACTAATGGTAAATGTTTTGTAGTCTATCTCAATTATATTTTCTTCATTCCATGATCTAACAAGTGATAAATTTTATGTACTGATATTTTTTATTGTTGAAGACATATTTTATAAATGTTGTATATTTTTGTGTGCAAATGAAAATTGCTCTTGTTATTTTTCTAATAAATGGATGATTGTTTGAGAAATAAGCCTTAAATCTTTGTACTTTTGTGATCTTCATATTAAATGTTATGTATCAAAGTTTTTGTGTATTTTTTCTTGTGGCATTAAAATTGTTACATCATATTAACATTTTATTTTTAGGAAAATATTGTACATACATTTGCAGCATATTTTAAAATATTATTTGTAAGTGTAATTCAATTCTCTATAATAATCTAATTGACAAAGACAGGGGTGGCAAACTCAAATGATCCTGTGGGCCACTTTGGAAATGCATCATAACTCTGGGAGCGGCATATCAGATTTAAATCCACTGTAGGCATTTTTTAGAGTGAAAAATTGAAACATAAGTTATTATTTTTGTGTTTAGTATTATTATATTAATGTATACATGCAAAAATAATAGTAAACATATATTGTAAAGAAATATATAACACTGAAAATGAAATATAAACGAAATAAAATCATTAACAAATATTTGTTTCTCCACTCTTTCACTTAGCTTTTGCAAATTCATCTCAATTTGGGTATTTGCACATCGTAATTGGTGTTTCAGGTTGGCGTCTATTATGTTCGAACATGTCAATTTAGCTTTAAAAAAAAAAAAATTAAATTTAAGTTCAACCAAAAGCACAACAACTTCAATTAAGAGTCTGATTTGCACTGCTATTAACAATCAACTGTACGTATCTAAAGATGGTCACATATTAGATGTTCCAATATGCACAATGAGTTCGCAGAATGTAATTTAATTATTCTGTAAACTCATAAATAAAACAGGCTAGTCATATATTCACAAAAATATTATTTTAAAATCAAACTTAACTTTTCTCATAATCTCGACAGTTAATTTTTGAATATATGGAGGCATACATAATGTATTTTTCAATACATAAGTTTTCACTACTTTGGCCATTATAAAATAAATATATTTTGTGAAAGTGTGATAAATCTCACGGGCCACAAAAATATTCAAGGCAAACCTATCTCTTTTTCATTAAAGGGATATAACCAATTTTGTTTAACACCCTCTTTCTATGGTGCACCGTAAACACCTACAAAAAAAAAAATTTTTAAATCATTTATTTTCCTTATATCTTCTTTTTCTATTGAACTATCAAAAAAATTTTATTATGCATTTTAAAATCATTTTTCTTATTTAAAAAATTATTCAATGATTTTTGCAAGCATAAAAGAAACAAATTTCAATTAAAATGATTACATGTATCATTATTATTATTCACTTTCTTCCATCATCTTGGACATTTTGAAATTAAATCCAGCTTAGAATTAACCAATATGCACTTAAAAGAACTATTGAACAAAATTCAAAAATTTTTATTGCAAAATATGGTTTCTTTAATTGGATTTATTATATTTAAATATACCTATAAATCAAAAGAATAACTTAAAAATATTGTTATTAGTGTGCTTACAAAGCAGTGATGAGAAATAAAACTATCATTCCATTTTAAACAAGTAAGAGGAAAGATTATGTGATATCTAGTTTTAGAATTAGAAGAATGAAAAACACATACACCCCCGGCAAGGGGGATAAGATATATGAAAATTATAGAGTTGGTTGGGATACTCCTTCAGTGCAAGCCAAGTATTCTTATACAAAAAAGGAGTGAAAGTAAATTAGATGAGTACTGGTCAAACATTCGTAACTTGGAAGCGTACTTACGTATTAACGCTACCTTGGCTACAGATTTGGCGATTTTTAAGGGGCGCCAGTCTAACAGCTACAGATTTGCTGATTTTTGACGCCATTTTTTAGTGCTACGAAAATGCGTATTTGGGATTTGCCAGAAACAGAACAAGATGCAAATTAATCTTTTTTTCAGGAGCGAAATATTTTACCGAAAATGTCCCAATTCCATTAACATGAAACTTTATTTTGGTAAACGTAAGTTTTGGAAATGCAATTTCAGTCAGTGTGCTTATCATGGGGACTTAGAAAAGACAACTGGTTTGAGGAAGCAGAATTCCATTTAAAACCGCCAAATCTGTAGCTGCGGTTGGTCTTCAAAAGTTAACTGCGTGCGCGTGCAAACAACAAGATTGCTCTTTATTGGCGCAACTGTAGCCAAGGTAGCTTTAATACGTAAGTACCCTTGAAGTCCCCAATTTGCAGCAATTTGTTCGACTGATTTTAACACTTTCTCACAGGGGTCGCCTTCGTTGAAAAGGGGTTTTCTATAAATTCTGAAGGCATGGTGGAGAATCAGTCTGAAGAAAACCTTGTTTGGGTTGACAAATTTTCGACGGAATTCATTTGGGACTTACGTATTAACGCCACCGCAGCAGAAGCTGCGCTAATGCACCAATAAAGAGCTGCCAATGCGCCAAAATAAAGACTGTTTTGAATCTATGTTAAATTTGAATCTATGTTTTTCACTGTCGGTATGATTTTATTTTTAAACAAATATAGTAGAAGAACATGGGCTTGAAAGGCTGAGTGGCTAGAGCTCTGTACCACAGGTTTCGGGTTCGAGTCCCGGCGGTGTCATGGATGTTTATAGTGGTTCGGAATCCACTCTTGGTTTTTGCATCATGATAATGCACCAGCTCACACTGCATTGATTCGTCGTGATATTATTTAAAAATAATAATAAAAAATGTACCATACAATTTAAGTTCTAGTTAAATTCATATTTAAAAATTTCATCACATTTGCTTTATTACATTTTTTGTTTTTAAAATTTTAGAAAAATTTATCTTGGCCCGCCAAACTTTTTTATTTTTTATTTTTGACCCGCGACCGAAAAAGTTTGCCCATCCCTGCTCTATTATGTTATTATGTCAATATAGAACAACAATTACACTCAACTTTTCTGGTACAAAAGTAGAAAATTGAGTTACACTTAGAAATCTTTGAATGTTTGGTTTTTTTCCCTATTTCTTTACCAGTAAAAATGCGATCTCAATATTTATCAATAATATCGATCTCAATAATGTAGATCTGTATAATCTTAATTCCTGTGCTCTTTAATTTATTTTTATACGTTAATAAAATTTGAAGTAATTTTTAATGATTATATTAGTCTAATCGTTTTATAATTTATCTTTATGATACATTTTATGTAAATGAAGTTAATTGCTCTCTGCTTATTAAAATGGTTTTTAAACTTCTAATTTGAGATGGATAATAGGTGGATTTTAAATCTTGTTTTCACGATTTGATTATTAAACACGCGCAATTTAATAAATAACTTCATATTTTTAATTTAAAAAATATAAAAATTAAAAAAATTTTCTTGGAAAGGGTGAATTTTTTTTTTTTTTTTTTATTTTTTATTAAATGCATAATTTTAGACAAACCAAATCAACATCAATTTTTTTTTTTTCATGAAGTAATAAAAAAAAGGGAATTTTTAAAATGTAATGTTTGGTCATCATTGTTGAATAAAGATGTCGAGTGCCTGAACGCGAAGCGTTCATCTACTCAATGATATGTGAAGGCAGTAGGAAAGAAAAGTCATGATAAACAGATAACAGTAATCGTATTATTTGAGAGGAAAAAAAAAAAGAAGAAAATAAGAAAAATGTAAATCATCGGTGATGGAAACGTAACAAGAAATTTATGATCAGTAAATATGCGTTGAAGTAAAATGTCTAAAAAGCGATAAGTGAGAAGGAAATTATGGTGGTTGGAGGCTTCGATTCCATTTAGAAGTAAAGAAAGGATGTATTTTCCATTCAATTGCGTAAATATAGTTTGTGCCTTGATGAGAGGGTTTTCGTGAGTAGCAATGGTATTGAAGAAATTTCTAGAAAGTCTAGTAATATAGTTGTCAATAGAATCATATTTTTAAATCTTGATGAATTGTAGAGTTGCGGACAAACCAGGGTGCACCAGTGATAATACGAAGAAATTTGTTTTGAATAATTTGTACAGATTTCTTGTTAGATTGTGCAGCTAGACCCCAGATTGGGGCAGCATAGGTAAGGATATAATGTTTGGTAATATACCCTTTAAGACATTAAATCATTAAGATGTAGCGACAGCTATTGATGGAAAATGGAGTACAAATTTAACAACTTCTACTTTCTCTGTTAACAAGGGAATTTTCCGTTAGAATGAAAACAGAACGTTGTTGGCGTTAGAAATGGGATAAAGATGTAATTGTGAAAATTGATTATCGTCTTTTTTTTTTTTTTTTGCCTTCTGGATTTTAATAACACTACGCAACCTTTACAAAGCCGCCACAAAGACATTAATTGTAAACAATCTAGTGTTACGTGTGTTTATTGATTATAAATTTGAAACTAGAATAGTTGAAAGCTTAATTTCTTTTCACTGAATCCGTTTTGTTAATCAAGTCCATATCCAAAAACTGAAAAAATATTTATTTCTTAAATAAATGTAAAGGCTCCTTTTAAAGCCAAATTGCAATTTTAAATTATTTATTTAAAACTTGTTTACTTTCATCTGGATTTTTACTATCCGTACAAAATTAATACAAAGACTCTTTAATTTGTTAGTTAAACGTCAAAATTCAAAAGAATGAGGAGTTCATTTTCTATACTAAGATTTTTTTTTTTCTACTTTGCTTACAATAATTTTGAAATAAACTAAATTTACATCCCGTACGTTTTGAATATTGTGTATTTTCATTGTTTTAAATTTATCTTTCATACTTTAATTGATTTTATTTTTTAAATTTTTTATAATGAAAAGAAATTAATACCTGTATATATAACATAAAACCTATCAATTTTTTACACAACACTGAGAAATTAAGAGATGGTTTTCCAGAAATTTTACTTATTTTTAAAGATTTCATATATCATATATATTTGTGATTTCAGATATATCGTGTTGAAATTTCTTCAATGCAGAAATATGTCAGTTTATATTAATATGATGATAATTATCGATTGGATATTGTAACCTGTGGTTAAATAATTGCTTCGAAAAAGTTAATTTATTCAACATCGATGCAGTATTTACAGAATATTCACTTGAGTCCATATACTTTAAAATCAATCTGTACATTCGGTAATTTGTAAATATTATTTTAAAATAATAATAAAAAAAATGTACCATACAATTTAAGTTCTAGTTAAATTCATATTTAAAAATTTCATTACATTTGCTAAAAATCTCTCATTACGTTTTATGCTGTATTTGATAAAATGTTACAAGACTTAACTTTTATCACGTTAGGTTATTAAGTTCTATTAAGTATAATGCAATATTTCAACATTAAATGATGCATTTTTTTTATTCTGTACTGTAATTTAACAAATTTTGCTATAATGATCTTTTGAAAATATAATTGCCTGTATTTACATATGTTATGTTACTTTTTCATCCCTATTCTTGCAAATTGCAATGTTAATTCTTGAAAATTTAATTTTTAAAACTCATTCGACTGTGCGTTACCCGTGATCATCATTGTTGAATAAAGATGTCGAGTGCCTGAACGCGAAGCGTTCATCTACTCAATGGTATGTGAAGGCAGTAGGAAAGAAAAGTCATGATAAATAGATAATAGTAATCATATGATTTGAGAGAAAAAAAAAAAGAAGAAAGTAAGAAAAATGTAAATCATCGGTGATGGAAACGTAACAAGAAATTTATGATCAGTAAATATGCGTTGAAGTAAAATATCTAAAAAGCGATAAGTGAGCAGGAAATTATGGTGGTTTGAGGCTTCGATTCCATTTAGAAGTAGAGAAAGGATACTTATATTTTCCATTCAGTTGCGTAAATATAGTTTGTGCCTTGATGAGAGGGTTTTCGTGAGTAGCAATGGTATTGAAGAAATTTCTAGAAAGTTTAGTAATATAGTTGTCAATAGAATCAATTTTTAAATCTTGATGAATTGTAGAGTTGCGGACAAACCAGGGTGCACCAGTGATAATACGAAGTTTGTTTTGAATAATTTGTACAGATTTCTTGTTAGATTGTGCAGCTAGACCCAGATTGGGGCAGCATAGGTAAGGATAGGCCTAATTAAGTAACAAATTTTAAAAGTAGTTGCCATAATAAAAATATCTTAAACCAATCTTCTATTATATTTTTGCTATTTTTACGTGTGACATGCACGTAGATTATTTCTTCAGAAATATGCATGCATTTCTCGAAATATACAAGCATACAAATTTCCAAGAATTTTTCCATAAAAATATTAACAAATAACCAGTTTTTAAACTGTTCTAGTAAAATGTATAATAATAATATAAAAGTATTCGTTCAACTACGCTTTGCAGGGCATTTTGAGTGAATGTTAACTTTTAACAAAAGAAACAAGAACAACTCAACTTTATTAAGCTACAAATTTTGCCTTGATCTTTGATTTCTTTCTTTATAAAATATATTTGCAGATTGTTTGGTAGTGATGTTGTTACAACAAGGGGTTTTTTTCCAGATTTTTAGGGTGGTTATTTGGCAATGTATAAGCATTTTATGTTGGATTTTAGAAATTTGTACAAGTAAGCAATTTTCCAAATTTACGCGATTAGACTGTCAGATGTTGTTGTAGGTTTTAACATATGTTTTTGAACAAATGTTTTCTATTATAAGCATAATAAAATCAACATGTTTGTGAACGAATGTTCTCTATTATAAACATAAAATCAAAATATCTTTTAAGATTAACTGACATGAACCCTGACATATCTAATTTTGTTAGCACCTTTAAGAACAAATCTTTATATAGATGACTTGATAAAAATAACTACAAATTCAAAAGCCCCATTAATTAAATACTAAGTGTTTAATAATTATTTAGAATTAAAGGCTTTAAGTTATTCATTTTTATTTTAAGCATTTAAAAATATTTATTAACAATAAAACCTACCTAAGTTTGTACTTTTGTTTATTTATATATTTTTTTAAATCTCCACTATACAGACTAACATAAAAAAAAAAAAAAAAAAAAAATGTTGCTATCTGCATAATAATTCCATAATTAGCATATAAAAAAGCATTTATAAAATTGAATGAATATATGAATAAAAATTATGAATGAATATTATGAATATATAAAAATTATGAATGAATATTATGAATATATAAAAATATAATGAATATTATGAAATATACAATTATGAATGAATATTATGAATATACAATTATGAATGAATATTATGAATACAAAATTATGAATGAATATATATACAAAATCAATGTGTCACTTTCATAGCATCGTTTCATCATCTACACTACAGACCGTAAAATTGCTATACCAGGAAGACGTGAATTTTGTAGGGAAATATAACATGCTGAGTTATGCAAACCGTTAGCTTTTCAGCACAGTCATGCAAAGAAGGAGGTGCTTGGTAAAGTTGTCAAAATTAAAAAGTCATAAAATCAAGTGTGGTGCATATTGCCAAATGTAAAAAGTCCATGGCTTTACCTGACGAGCACAGAAGACAGACATCATTAGTAGTTACACCAATGCGGTGCAAGTGTTTATTAAGAAAATCATGTCCATTCGAGAGTCGAAAATTTGCTGTATAAACTGCACGGAACAAGTCCATTGGGATGTCTGATGAAACAAGTATATTCTACGTTTTATCAGTTGAAAGGTGTTTGCTTTAATGTTCTATTTTCTTCTTCTTTACCTTAGAACTAAATTGATGAAAGGATAAAGGAAATTGTGGCTGTGATAACTTACAACATTTTTGGCCAAGAAAATCAAGTGTGGTGCATATTGTCAAATGTAAAAGTCCATGGCTTTTACCTGACGAGCACAGAAGACAGACATCATTAGCAGTTACACCAATGCAGTGCAAGTGTTTATTAAGAAAATCATGTCCTTTCGAGAGTCGGAAATTTGCTGTATAAACTGCACAGGGCAAGTCCATTGGGATGTCTGAGGACACAAGTATATTCTATGTTTTATCAGTTGAAAGGAGTTTGTTTTAATGTTCTATTTTCTTCTTCTTTACCTTAGAACTAAATTGATGAAAGGATAAAGGAAATTTGGCTGTGATAACTTACAACCATTTTTGGTCAAGAAAATCAAGTGTGGTGCATATTGTCAAATGTAAAAAGTCCATGGCTTTACCTGACGAGCACAGAAGACAGACATCATTAGCAGTTACACCAATGCAGTGCAAGTGTTTATTAAGAAAATCCTGTCCTTTCGAGAGTCGGAAATTTGCTGTATAAACTGCACAGGGCAAGTCCATTGGGATGTCTGAGGACACAAGTATATTCTACGTTTTATCAGTTGAAAGGAGTTTGCTTTAATGTTCTATTTTCTTCTTCTTTACCTTAGAACTAAATTGATGAAAGGATAAAGGAAATTGTGGCTGTGATAACTTACAACCATTTTTGACCAAGAAAATCAAGTGTGGTGCATATTGTCAAATGTAAAAAGTCCATGGCTTTACCTGACGTTCACAGAAGACAGACATCATTAGCAGTTACACCAATGCAGTGCAAGTGTTTATTAAGAAAATCATGTCCTTTCGAGAGTCGGAAATTTGCTGTAAAAACTGCACGGAGCAAGTCCATTGGGATGTCTGAGGACACAAGTATATTCTACGTTTTTATCAGTTGAAAGGAGTTTGCTTTAATGCTCTATTTTCTTCTTCTTTACCTTAGAACTAAATTGATGAAAGGATAAAGGAAATTGTGGCTGTGATAACTTACAACCATTTTTGGCCAAGAAAATCAAGTGTGGTGCATATTGTCAAATGTAAACAGTCCATGGCTTTACCTGACGAGCACAGAAGACAGACATCATTAGCAGTTACACCAATGCAGTGCAAGTGTTTATTAAGAAAATCCTGATCTTCCGAGAGTCGGAAATTTGCTGTATAAACTGCACAGGGCAAGTCCATTGGGATGTCTGAGGACACAAGTAAATTCTACGTTTTATCAGTTGAAAGGAGTTTGCTTTAATGTTCTATTTTTTTCTTCTTCTTTACCTTAGAACTAAATTGATGAAAGGATAAAGGAAATTGTGGCTGTGATAACTTTTACAACCATTTTTGGCCAAGAAAATCAAGTGTGGTGCATATTGTCAAATGTAAACAGTCCATGGCTTTACCTGACGAGCACAGAAGACAGACATCATTAGCAGTTACACCAATGCAGTGCAAGTGTTTATTAAGAAATCCCTGATCTTCGAGAGTCGGAAATTTGCTGTATAAACTGCACAGGGCAAGTCCATTGGGATGTCTGAGGACACAGTAAATTCTACGTTTTTATCAGTTGAAAGGAGTTTGCTTTAATGTTCTATTTTCTTCTTTTACCTTAGAACTAAATTGATGAAAGGATAAAGGAAATTGTGGCTGTGATAACTTACAAACCATTTTTGGCCAAGAAAATCAAGTGTGGTGCATATTGTCAAATGTAAAAAAGTCCATGGCTTTACCTGACGAGCACAGAAGACAGACATCATTAGCAGTTACACCAATGCAGTGCAAGTGTTATTAAGAAAATCATGTCCTTTCGAGAGTCGGAAATTTGCTGTATAAACTGCACAGGGCAAGTCCATTGGGATGTCTGAGGACACAAGTATATTCTACGTTTTTATCTGTTGAAAGGAGTTTGCTTTAATGTTCTATTTTCTTCTTCTTTTTACCTTAGAACTAAATTGATGAAAGGATAAAGGAAATTGTGGCTGTGATAACTTACAACCATTTTTGACCAAGAAAATCAAGTGTGGTGCATATTGTCAAATGTAAAAAGTCCATGGCTTTACCTGACGTTCACAGAAGATGACATCATTAGCAGTTACACCAATGCAGTGCAAAGTGTTTATTAAGAAAATCATGTCCTTTCGAGAGTCGGAAATTTGCTGCTTGTAAAAAACTGCACGAGCAAGTCCATTGGGATGTCTGAGGACACAAGTATATTCTACGTTTTATCAGTTGAAAGGAGTTTGCTTTTAATGCTCTATTTTCTTCTTCTTTACCTTAGAACTAAATTGATGAAAGGATAAAAGGAAATTGTGGCTGTGATAACTTACAACCATTTTTGGCCAAGAAAATCAAGTGTGGTGCATATTGTCAAATGTAAACAGTCCATGGCTTTACCTGACGAGCACAGAAGACAGACATCATTAGCAGTTACACCAATGCAGTGCAAGTGTTTATTAAGAAAATCCTGTCCATTCGAGAGTCGGAAATTTGCTGTATAAACTGCACAGGGCAAGTCCATTGGGATGTCTGAGGACACAAGTATATTCTACGTTTTATCAGTTGAAAGGTGTTTGCTTTAATGTTCTATTTTCTTCTTCTTTACCTTAGAACTAAATTGATGAAAGGATAAAGGAAATTGTGGCTGTGATAACTTACAACACATTTTTGGCCAAGAAAATCAAGTGTGGTGCATATTGTCAAATGTAAAAAGTCCATGGCTTTACCTGACGAGCACAGAAGACAGACATCATTAGCAGTTACACCAATGCAGTGCAAGTGTTTATTAAGAAAATCATGTCCTTTCGAGAGTCGGAAATTTGCTGTATAAACTGCACAGGGCAAGTCCATTGGGATGTCTGAGGATACAAGTATATTCTTATGTTTTATCAGTTGAAAGGAGTTTGCTTTAATGTTCTATTTTCTTCTTCTTTACCTTTAGAACTAAATTGATGAAAGGATAAAAGGAGAAATTGTGGGCTGGGATGCATACAGCATTTTTGGCCAAGAAAAATCAAGTGTGTGCATATTGTCAAATGTAAAAGTCCATGGCTTTACCTTTTGACGAGCTTTTGAAGCAAGACATCATTAGCAGTTACACCAATGCAGTGCAAGTGTTTATTAAGAAAATCCTGTCCTTTCGAGAGTCGGAAATTTGCTGTATAAACTGCACAGGGCAAGTCCATTGGGATGTCTGATGACACAAGTATATTCTACGTTTTATCAGTTGAAAGGAGTTTGCTTTAATGTTCTATTTTCTTCTTACCTTAGAACTAAATTGATGAAAGGATAAAGGAAATTGTGGCTGTGATAACTTACAACCATTTTTGACCAAGAAAATCAAGTGTGGTGCATATTGTCAAATGTAAAAAGTCCATGGCTTTACCTGACGTTCACAGAAGACAGACATCATTAGCAGTTACACACCAATGCAGTGCAAGTGTTTATTAAGAAAATCATGTCCTTTCGAGAGTCGGAAATTTGCTGTAAAAAACTGCACGGAGCAAGTCCATTGGGATGTCTGAGGACACAAGTATATTCTACGTTTTATCAGTTGAAAGGAGTTTGCTTTAATGCTCTTTTTCTTCTTCTTTACCTTAGAACTAAATTGATGAAAGGATAAAGGAAATTGTGGCTGTGATAACTTACAACCATTTTTGGCCAAGAAAATCAAGTGTGGTGCATATTGTCAAATGTAAACAGTCCATGGCTTTACCTGACGTGAGCACAGAAGACAGACATCATTAGCAGTTACACCAATGCAGTGCAAGTGTTTATTAAGAAAATCCTGATCTTCCGAGAGTCGGAAATTTGTTGTATAAACTGCACAGGGCAAGTCCATTGGGATGTCTGAGGACACAAGTAAATTCTACGTTTTATCAGTTGAAAGGAGTTTGCTTTAATGTTCTATTTTCTTCTTCTTTACCTTTAGAACTAAATTGATGAAAGGATAAAGGAAATTGTGGCTGTGATAACTTACAACCATTTTTGGCCAAGAAAATCAAGTGTGGTGCATATTGTCAAATGTAAAAAAGTCCATGGCTTTACCTGACGAGCACAGAAGACAGACATCATTAGCAGTTACACCAATGCAGTGCAAGTGTTTTATTAAGAAAATCATGTCCTTTCGAGAGTCGGAAATTTGCTGTATAAACTGCACAGGGCAAGTCCATTGGGATGTCTGAGGACAAGTATATTCTACGTTTTTATCAGTTGAAAGGAGTTTGCTTTAATGTTCTATTTTCTTCTTCTTTACCTTTTAGAACTAAATTGATGAAAGGATAAAGGAAATTGTGGCTGTGATAACTTACAAACCATTTTTGGGCAAGAAAATCAAGTGTGGTGCATATTGTCAAATGTAAACAGTCCATGGCTTTACCTGACGAGCACAGATGACAAGACATCATTAGTAGTTACACCAATGCAGTGCAAGTGTTTATTAAGAAAATCATGTCCTTTCGAGAGTCGGAAATTTGCTGTAAAAACTGCACGGAGCAAGTCCATTGGGATGGGTGATGAAACAAGTATATTCTATGTTTTTTCAGTTGAAAGGAGTTTGCTTTAATGTTCTATTTTCTTCTTCTTTACCTTAGAACTAAATTGATGA